>JAODAL010054616.1:0-24512 GCA_025379985.1 Phyllomedusa bahiana
GGTAATTTGAGGGTGTCTTTTCGTTTTCTTTCTCAATTCTTATTTATTTTTATTAAAAGTTATGTTTTATGTATCTTTATTCTAGGTGTTATACCTGTAGTTGTTTTGGTATATATATATATACACACACACACACTGAAATGTATAGCCAGTGCCGACCTACCTAGTATGTGTAGTATGAAATGTATAGCCAGTGCCGACCTACCTAGTATGTGTAGTATGAAATGTATAGCCAGTGCCGTCCTACCTAGTATATGTAGTAAGAATGGAGTTAAATGAGTTTTCGCAATTTAATTTTTACGCATAACTCTCCTATTAGGGGAGGTTGGGTTTAAATGTTGATTTACCGCTGTGTTTTTTTATGCAGTGATGAAGGACCTGAATTTTAGAAACGTGAAAGCATAGATTATGCTGAAGCTTTTGCTAACATTTGTGAAATTTTACTTGTTTAGAAATTACAAAGATAGTAAAGTTTTATTCCAAGTGTGCCAGATCATGTATTATGGGCGACATGTATGAACGGGGCTGCGCCAGAAGTCTGGCTTCTTTTCAGCCCCAAAACTGGCGCAGCCCCGTTCATTATATTTTTACATCGCCTGTACGCCAGTATCGGGTGCATTACTGAGCGCCTGCGGCACTTTGTAATGCGCCTGATTCCAGGAGGTGAGGCGCACTAGAACCGTACGAAGCTTTATAGCTTCGCTACGGCAATTCTAAGTGCATTACTGCTGGAACAGGTAAGCCACTGTCAAAGTGGTTTACCTGAGCCAGAATTGTCGTTTCTGCGCTAGAGTGCACCTGATTTATGACCCGCAGTAGATCGGGTTCATAGATTCAGCCGTATTCTACACTATTCTAATGTGCATGAAAATTGGCGTTTAAACTCCAAAATTCATGCATGTCGCCCTATGTGTGTTTACAATCTGACCTTGTCCAATCAGTGCTGACAGTCAGTGGGTGCAGGGACACACCTTTTTAAAACTGAAATGTTAACACCCACATGACTGATTCAGCCATACATATCTAGAAGGTATAACAGCAGAACACAGAGTTATAAGAGAAGAGGCTCCAGAATTATTTCATGGGCAACACAATTTTTTTTTTTAAAAGAAAGACAAAGTCAGACGTCACATTAATACATCCAATCAGACATTGCTACTCTTTTTCTTTACAGGAAGCCACAGCCGCACTACACACTTCAGAATGAACAGCTACAGAGGGTAGAAAAAAACCTGAGTGGCTTCCAGGAAGGTCAACGGCTGAAATGTCTTTAAACTCTGCACTAACATCTGACTGGATGATAAAAATAAGCATGTCACTCACCTGGTAATTTCTTCCTTCAGAGCTGCAGGATCTGGAGGATAGAACTTCACCCGAAAGCAAAGGATAAAGGGAGGGCGAGCTGGAGATGTCACAAGATGCACATAAGGAGGTTAGTAACACAATCTGATTACTTCATCCAACAATTATATTTACCATCTGCTGCAATTATATACAAATACACATCCAAGCTAAAACCCCAACACAAGCATAAGCGCTGCCATCTGCATACAGACCAATCAATGGGTGAATCAGCTCCGCAATGTGAGCACCAGTTAATGTGCAAGACTACAGTTTCTCATAGTTTAGCATACAGTTTACAGCTTTCTAAGAGCATATTATATAATGGCAACAATAATGTATTACACTGCATATAAACCTGCCAATCAATCCCACATCAAAACCACTGGAAATGGCTTACCCGGTTCCCCTGAAAATAAGACAACGTCTTATATTAATTTTTCGCTCCTAAAGATGCACTAGGTCTTATTTTCAGGGGATGTCTTATTTTTCCACAAATAAATTATAGCATGCTATACTAGTTAGTGTATATGTGTATATATATATATATAAGTTTAGAGCATAGTTGCCAACTTTTGAAAGTGAAAAAGCAGGAGACTCTAGGGGGCGGCGCGCGTAGCGCGCCGCGGCAAAAATGTGCATGGACACGCCCATCTTGTCGGTATGCCACGCCCCTTCAAAAAGCCACACCCACTCCACCTAACTGCATAACGGCTTTGGAAGAAAGCCAGGTAGATGCCCTTATAGCCAGGTAGTTGCCCCGCATATTGCGTTTGGGGCCCTTACAGGCTGGTAGATGACCCCTTGTAGCCAAGTAGATGCCCCCTCTGTAGCCAGGTAGAGCCAAATTTGTAGCCAGGTAGATGCCCCCCTTTGTTAGCCAGGTAGGTGCCCCCCTTTGTTAGCCAGGTAGGTGCCCCCATTGTTAGCCAGGTAGTGCCCCCATTGTTAGCCAGGTATGCCCCATCTGTTAGCCAGGTAGTGCCCCCATCGTTGCCAGGTAGTGCCCCATCGTTGCCAGGTAGTGCCCCCATCTGTTAGCCAGGTAGTGCCCCCATCTGTTAGCCAGGTAGTGCCCCCATTGTTAGCCAGGTAGTGCCCCCATCTGTTAGCCAGGTAGTGCCCCCATCTGTTAGCCAGGTAGTGCCCCCTCTGTTGCCAGGTAGTGCCCCCATCTGTTAGCCAGGTAGTGCCCCCATCTGTTAGCCAGGTAGTGCCCCCATCTGTTAGCCGGGTAGTGCCCCCTCTGTTGCCAGCTAGTGCCCCCTCTGTTGCCAGGTAGTGCCCCCTCTGTTGCCAGGTAGTGCCCCCTCTGTTGCCAGGTGATGCCCCCATTGTTGCCAGGTGATGCCCCCATTGTTGCCAGGTAGTTGCCCTCTCTGTTAGCCAGGTAGAGTCCCCTAAAGCTAATAAAAATAAAATAATAAAATCCACTTACCTCACCAGGCTCCTCCAGCACGGCCGCTCCGGACGATCTCCTCAGCGGCGCAGGGGGAAGTGAGAGCAGCCGCGCGTCACTCCCCTGCAGCCGCGCGTCACTTCCCCCTGCGCCGCTGAACTGTATGTGCGGCGCACACACCGGCGCCGTACATACAGGGAGAGGAGGGAGGAGGGAGCGATCCCTCCTGCCTCCTCCCCGCACAGTGAGACCGCGGGCGGGTGAGCGGCCGCTGCGGCCGCTGCACCCGCCTGTAGGAGCGGTCCCCGGCGCAAGAGTAGCGCACCAGCGCTACTCTTGCGCCGCGGTAATTTAAAGGACCCCCGCCGCCTGCAGCGGCGGGAGGAATGCCAACTCCCCCGGGAGGGCGGGAGGGGACCCCAAATAGCGGGACCCCCCCGCCAAAAACGGGAGAGTTGGCATGTATGGTTTAGAGTCACAAACCATAGTTGTAAAGAACATTTTATGGCAGCTGCAGGAATGCATATGTGACATGCTGGGACCTGTGGAACTAGAAGTCCCAGCATTCCCCATCAGCCATCCTGTGAGATGTGTGTGTTAGTATCATTGCTCTGTTCTCCCCCTCTTCCCTCTTTTACTTACATGTACTTTCTGTCTCCTGTTCTGGGATGTTCGGGACCTGTGGTGACATCACAGTCACATGACCTCCCTGCACAGGTCCTTCAACACTCAGGTGCTACAACTATATGTCCCAGAACTGTTTCTCAGGGTGAGCGGGGCTTGGGAACACCCGCGCCCCCCCCTCCTCCCCATTCTCTCTGCCCACCCTTAGGGATGGCCCTGTGTATGGGGAGCTGCAGCAATAATTTCTGCTATGTCTTATTTTTGGGGGTGCCTTATATTCGGGAATTCAACAAAATCTCTGCTATGTCTTACTTTTGGAGGTGTCTTATTTTCGGGGAAACAAGTTAGTATCATGTAGGTCAAACTTGTTCCACCAAAACAGTTGTGACCCACTGAAGCGTGAACCCTACAAGATGTCTGAAGGTGCCATTAAGAGGATCAGCGGATCCCTTAAAGGGAATTGATCACCAATATATTTTTTTGACTTAAAACAAGACACTGATACATATTATTTTCTTCTTAGTTTTTATTTTCTGATTATATATTTTTTTTAATTCTGTTGTCTGTATATGGCTATGGGGGCAGCCATCTTGTCTGAGCTGCTTTTACCAGCACTTAGAGAGATCCTTTACTATAGCTACATGGAAATAGAAGCCTGTGAATAGGAGTCGATCCATGGACTTTTATAGGGGAGATTTCTATACATGCTTTATGACCTCAGCGTGCAGAGAGGGTGAGCTGTGATTATCTCCTATTGTGAATGGTGGATCTTGTGTTATCTATACACATTGGTGCCACCTTCCAGTGTTATCCTGCTTGTGCTGATGAGGAGACTACTGAAAAGTTTTCCCTACAGAACAGGAAGTGTCAGACTATTATTAGGGTTTCAGGGTTTTGGGTTTTTCTTGTAAATTATTGACAGTGAGATGGAAAATTTCTTTAACATAAAAACCTGATTCAAACAATAGGTCATTATTTGATGACAGATTCCCTTCAAGTCCTGTAAGTTGTCCAAGTAAGGCTCACGTGAATGCCAGAAACCAAGGTTTCCCAGCAGAACATTGCCCAAAGTATCATACTGCAGCTACCAGCTTGTGCTCTTCCCATAGTGCGTCCTGGTGCCATCTCTCCACCAGGTAAGTGACACACATGCACCTAGCTATCCACATGATGGAGAACAAAATGCGATTACTAAATGAGGTCACATTGCTCTATTACTCCCTGTCCAGCTCTCATGCCTTCCTGATAGTGGTCAGTATGGGTACTCTGACTGGTTTGCACTGACACTGCCCTGTATACAGCTAGCTGTCATGTATTCTCAAACTTTTTCAGCTTGTAATACAGTAGGTTCTATGTGCATGAGCCAGCCTTGGGCATCTATGATCCTGTCGCTGGTTCACAGCTTGTCCTTTCTTGCACCACTTTTGGAATATAATGCATACTAGGAACATCTTTCAAAGACCTGCTGTTTTCTCTGACCCAGTTGTCATGCCACCACAGTTGGGTTCTAGTCACTGATGTGTGCCCATTTTCATAGTTACATAGTTTGTCAGGCCGAAAAAAGACATACGTCCATCCAGTTCAGCCCATTTGCTAAAGTGTTTCTTAAGTGTTAAAGTGTTGATCCAGAGGAAGGCAAAAAACCCATGAGGTAGAAGCCAATTGTCCTCATGTTAGGGAAAAAATTCCCTCCTGACTCCAATCTGGCAATCGGAATAAATCCCTGGATCAATGACCCCTCTCCAGAATCCTAGTCACTATAACTTGTTATATTATTACACTCCAGAAAGTATCCAGACCCTTCTCCAGAATCCTAGTCACTATAACTTGTTATATTACATCTAGAAATGTATCCAGACCCTTCTCCTGAATCCTAGTCGCTATAACTTGTTATATTATATCTAGAAATGTATCCAGACCCTTCTTCAGAATCCTAGTCACTATAACTTGTTATACTATTACATCTAGAAATGTATCCAGACCCTTCTCCAGAATCCTAGTCACTATAACTTGTTACATTATATCTAGAAATGTACCCAGACCCTTCTCCAGAATCCTAGTCACTATAACTTGTTATATTATTACACTCCAGAAATGTATCCAGACCCATCTCCTGAATCCTAGTCGCTATAACTTGTTATATTATATCTAGAAATTTATCCAGACCCTTCTTCAAATCCTAGTCACTATAACTTGTTATACTATTACATCTAGAAATGTATCCAGACCCTTCTCCAGAATCCTAGTCACATAACTTGTTATATTAAAATCTAGAAATGTATCCAGACCCTTCTCCAGAATCCTAGTCACTATAACTTGTTATAGTATATCTAGAAATGTATCCAGACCCTTCTCCAGAATCCTAGTCACTATAACTTGTTATATTATATCTAGAAATGTATCCAGACCCTTCTCCAGAATCCTAGTCACTATAACTTGTTACATTATATCTAGAAATGTACCCAGACCCTTCTTCAGAATCCTAGTCACTCTAACTTGTTATATATCACTCCCAAAATGCATCCAAGCCCTTCTTGAACCCGGTTAGTGAATTCACCATGACAATTTCCTCTGGCAGAGAGTTCCACAGTCTCACCACCCTAACAGTAAAGAATCCCTTTCTATGTTTATGTAGAAACTTTCGTTCCTCAAGATGTAGAGGATGCCCCCTTGTTCTGGATACAGTCCTGGGTATAAATAAATCTTGGGAGAGATCTCTATATTGACCTTTGATATATTTATTATGTCCTCCTGAATCCGTCTTTTCTCTAAACTAAATAATCCTAATTTTGCTAATCTTTCTGTGTATTGTAGTCCACCCAGTTCTTTTATTATTTTTGTTGCAAGCCTTTGTACCTGTTCAAGCTCTACAATGTCTTTCCTGTGCACTGGTGCCCAAAACTGTACACAATATTCCATGTGTGGTCCAACGAGTGACTTGTATAATGCTAGAATAATGTGCCCATCATGTGCATCTATGCCCCTTTTAATACAACCCATAATCCTATTTCCATACTTTCAATATAGCAATTTCAAGATATGTTGCTGTTGTTGGCTGTACTCACTGTTGGCATGTATTTTGGGTGGTCTCAATGGATGTCCATAGAAGTTACCTGGCAAATACATTAACTGGTCTACTAAAAAAAAACAAAAAAACTGGAACCTAGAGCTGTCTAACTGAATATTAAAAGCTACAGCACTTTCCCCCCCTCTTCAGGAGAGAAAGATGTTGGATGAAAGCTCCTCTGTATTTTATATCTGGGCAGCATGCTCAGTGAAGGTGAGATCTAGTACCCGGCAATGCATCCTATACAGTGGCAACTCACTGTGCCACCCTCCCTTCTGTACAAGTTCAAACTAGACAGCACAGCATGTGGTCTGCTAGCCATTGATGGTCATCTTATATACCAGACAAGCACACATACCAACTATCAAGCACATACAACTTTACCTCTCATTTGTTTGGCAATCCCTTTACTGAACTCTAGCCAATGCTGAAAAAAAAAAAAGAGATAATAGAGTCACACAGTTGTCATATTCCACTACAACATCCAGAGGGGCAAAAAACAACCCCATTTAGGCTAGTGCTAGATAATGCCTTCACATGGTGGTTGGACATCTATACATTTCAAGCCTTGGAACTTTTCTCTTTTTGAGTCGCACTATAAAAAAGTTAGGGCGGCATGTATGAATTTTGGCATTTAAACGGCAAGTTTCATGCACATAATATTAGTATAGAATTCTAGCACTAGTACGACATTTCTGGCTCAGGTAAACCATTTTCAAAGTGCTCTACCTGTTCCAGCTGCGCCAAGAATTGCCATAACAAAGCTATAAATCTGTAGCTTCGTACTGTTCTAGTGTGCCCCACCTCCTGCACGACCCCTCAAAATTAGGCCCATTACAAAGTGCCACTTGTGCTCTCTAATGCGGGCGTACGGGAGGCATTACACTAATGCGAACGGGGCTGCGCCTGATGTCGGGCTGAAAGTACGTCAGACTTCTGGCGCAGCCCCGTTCATACATGCCGCTCTCTGGTCTTCTGATTAGTGTCTTCTACTTCAGAAAGGACATGTCACTGCTGCAGCCTCTGATTGGTCACATGCCTTTACATTTAGATGTGAACAGGTCCAAACAGTGATGTAAGTAGAGGCCCATGACCGCTGCAGCCAATGAGCAACTGCAGCGGTGACGTCCCCATTCAGAAGTAACAGGCTATAACCAGAGAGCTGCGGCGCTGGAACCGAGGACCAGGGGAAGGGGAGTGTAAGGGGTTTTATTTTTAGGGGGCCCTAGTAGCATTATATTAGTTTTTTTAGTAACTGGACAACCCCTTTAATATATGTTCTAGACACTGTAATCATGAACAAAGTATGCCTTGTATTACATAGAGGAAGGAGTGCACTTTAACATATAGGCCAGGTTCACATCTGTATTGGAGGTTCCATTTGGAGCCTGAGTCACAGAGATGGCACCGGATCAGTTTCATGACAGACTCCAAAGTCAGGGTGACGGACCACAATTGACTAAAATCGGGCGTCCAAGATTTTTTTAGGGGAGAAATACTGCAACTTGCTTCGTTATTTTTCCAATAACTTTTGCAGACAACGAACCTCCGACACAGATGTGAGACTGGTTTTAGTGCTGACTGTTAAATTGTTACGATTAATAAGATGGAAGACAATATTATATAAATGGGTAAAGACGCACCTAGAAGACACGCACTACCCCGCAATGTGAACTAAGATGTACAGGGTCGTGATACATTTCCAACTATTGTGACATCCAACACTGAAGGGACATCTAGTGGCCAAAGCTTATCAGTCGTGTTACTGCTTATATACCCAATATAGTGACTCCTGCCCAGCCACTGGGTTATTTCTGGCTTCCTCCTTTACGCTAAAGCAGTGTGAGGATATTTCATCAGGACATTTTTTTTTACAATAACCCCTGTATAATACATACTTGCGTATGAGATCTGTTCTCTTGCATCATGTATCTATACTTCATGCTGGTGCAGATATACAGAGCCCTAAACCTACAACTGTCTATCATGGCTATTGATAGAAGCTGCAATGCTAAGCAATCCCATCCAGGGCCGCCATTAGGGGGGTACAGGCAGTACTCCTGTACCGGGCCCGGCCAGTCTGTGAAGCAAGGGGGGGCCCGCTGCCTCCGGCAGGTAGCGCCCCCTTGCTGCAAAGTAATAGTACAGAGAACAGGCCAGAGGGCTGTTCTCTGTACCATGATGAGTGCGGTGCCTGCGCCGCTGTGTCTGGCTGGGGCCCGGCGCTGCTGAGGGGGGCCCTTGCTGCGTGTCCGGTCACAGCTGTGCTTAATGATATGCACTTACTCCTCCTGCGCTGTGACCAGAGCAGTCGGGCCCTCCTCTTTCTCTGCTGGCAATAGGACAGCTGATTAAACCAGTGATGCCCCGCCTCGTGGGCGGCGCTTCACTGATTCAAGTTGTGACACTAGGCATTGGAAGGCCGGTGCTTAGGGCAGCACCTGTTGACAGTAACATACAATTTTTTTTTTCCAACCCTCTGCCTCCGGCCCTAATGTTTCCAAAGAAAACTGGTGTGTTTTAAGGAGGGGGGGACACGGACCAGGGCTGTTTTCATGGAATTCAGCGGCATCAGCAGGAGGACGGGACCCTGACTGAGGAGCCGAAGCTGAGGAGCCGAACTGACTGTGAACGGAGTGAAACCGAGGCTGACCAGTCGTGCTCCTCAGCTGCAGGCTCACCTAGAGCTATGTGCATTGTGCATAGCAGGTTACTAGCAGCACATGACAGAGCAGGGGGAAGACAAGGCAGCGCTTCTTACAAACATGAGGAGGAGGGCACAGACGCTTCCCCCAGCCGTCGGGTCGGAGGAGGGGAAGGACTTGCAGCACAGCCATCTACCTAAGGTCAGGAGCAGATAACACTGTCCAGTCTTGATGTGCTGCGGCCCCTCTCTTGATGTGCTGCAGCCCCTCGCTTGATGTGCTGCGGCCCCTCTCTTGATGTGCTGCGGCCCCTCTCTTGATGTGCTGCGGCCCCTCTCTTGATGTGCTGCGGCCCCTCTCTTGATATGCTGCGGCCCCTCTCTTGATGTGCTGCGGCCCCTCTCTTGATGTGCTGCGGCCCTTCTCTTGATGTGCTGCGGCCCCTCTCTTGATGTGGATGTCACCACTGTGGCTTCTGATTGGCTGCAGCACTCATGTGCCACTAGCTGACTTGACTTTTCAAAAGTGACAGCGTGTCAACAGAAGACAGGGGAGATTTTACTTGGGGCCCTGGACCCTCAAATCACAGAAGACTATATCAAATCCGCTCTAAAATATAACTTTTAATATAATCAGGTTAAAAAATACAATTATCCATTAGTTAAATCTTTAGACTTCCTACTAACCAAACTAGAGGAATAAGAAAGGTGTATATTCGATATCCTGGAAGGCAAAATACTTATCAAAATGACCGCCACACTGATGAATAAACAAGCCTAAAAAGGGATATTCTATCCCTTACTATAACCCTATTAGATATATGGAGACATCGCCCCAAAAAGGGCGGCCCCACCTCACGAAGGCTTTCCCTGTGTGGTCCTTACAGGTATACAACAAGAGTGGCGGTCAGAAAAAAACCTATTCAGGAAAAACAACCATGCATTAGCTGTGCTTCAAATATGATCAATGCATACAATGAATACAGATATTAATAAAGGAATTTATGCTATCCTTAAACAGAAGTCACATCACTTGCAAATGTTGATATGATAATAATTACTTCCCTTATAAGAAGAAGTCTCATCCCGACGCGTTTCCCCCTCAAGATAAATAGAGAGTTCCTCAGGGGATCAAAAAGACAGCCCAAGCTCAATGATACAGAGCATTCCACTAACTGGTAGGTAGTGAAGACAGGGGAGATCTTACTTGGGGCCCTGGACCCTCAGAAAAAACTTTTTAATGAGGCGGACGAGCTCTTTAAGGTTTATTTACACAAGACTGGACCGACCATTTCACCCTTAAAACTGCAGCGATTTTTGGCAACATTAGGTTTGTTTTTAATCCCCATTTTCCAAGGGCCGTAGCTTTTTCATCATTTGGTTGAGATAGCGATGCAAGGGTTTGTTTTTGGAGAATTTTGGGGTACATTTCACTTTATATTTTGTTTTACCTTAGATGGGATGAACAAAAACAGCAAATTTTAGCATTGTTTTTATTTATTTTTTACAGCGTTTATCATGTGCTACAAAAAAAGTTTTTTATGCATAGGTTGTTGTACACATGCTGATTTTTTTTAATTTCTTACGCTAATATTTTTTCATTTTTTATTTCATTTTTTGGCACAGTTGCATTTTTTTTTTTTTGCAGGGGTTGCTGGGTGGGGTTGGTGGCGGTGAGGGGGCGTGGTGTGCAGGGGGGGAGGGGGGGAGGCAGGCGCTTCAGCGGTATGGGGCCCTGAAATTTCTGTTGGCTGCCCTGATCCCATCTGTGGAGCTCACTGTAATACTCATGTATTGTAAGACTCAATAAAAATAGTCCTGGTGATTTATGGGTTAACAAGTAATATCCCTGATGATGAAGGGTAGTTCTGGGGTATAATAAATAAAAGCCCTGCAGTGAACAGTTATTTTTATTGTGTGACTAATATCCCTGATGAAAAAGGTGGTGTAGGAGTTAAAAACAAATGTGCTTGCTAGTCTAGGTTATCCTGTATTAAAGAGGTATCCACGTTCCATATGGCACATCAATAGGTCGTCACTTTGTGACGACAGGTGGGGGTCGGATCTCTGAGGGTGTAATAGGTTATCAATGAAAAATCCTATGTACAGCAGTATAATAGCACTGCTGTATATAGGACAAGGAAGTGTGCCCACTAGTTGTCAAGTGCCCTAGGGAACTGAGTATTAAAGTAAAATATAACATCATTTATCCCGTACGATGAACACCATAGAAGAAATAAAATTCCAAACAAAAAAATTGTGTTTTTTGGGGCATTTAATATCCCAAAAAATGGGAATAAAAAGTGATAAAAAAAAACCTACACTTCAGCCCACACTTTTTGCTTAAAATGTTTTTCTTCCTATTTTCCCCCTCTAAAACCCAGGTGTCTTATAGTCCGAAAAATATGGTATATGACACTTTCCACTCTGCTGCTGCAATCATTACAGCGGGGATACTATAATGGTCAGATGTTACATGTATGTGAAGGAGAGCTTTACAGCTTTCCTTCACATTTAGGGCCACATGTATGAAAACGGTCTAGGTCTAAAACTCACTTTATTGCCCATAGCAACCAATCAGAGTGCCCCTCTCATTTTTCCAGCGCACCATAGGAAATGAGAGGGACGCTCTGATTGGTTGCTATGGACAACAAAGTGCGTTTTAGACCTAGACAGTTTCCATACATGTGGTTTGTGTTAGGAAATCTACAAGGTTTTGGTCTTGGTGTGGCCTGGTAAAATGCTGATTCTTAAATGGATTGTCCACTTTATCTTGTTTTTACTTATCATGTATGTAACAGTAAATCATAGAATTTTCTAAAATACACATATGAAAAATTCGGCTTCTGTTTTTTACTAGTGCAGTAGGTCCCTAGCTAGAAAAAAAATGGTGCAAGCCACATTGCTGTCCATAGTAAGGACTTCTTGGGGCAACTCTATGGACTAAGCAGTCATGTGACCACCACACATTTTATGTGACCTCCTGGCATTCAGTTAGTAACAGAGTTAGAGGACATCTTTAGTGGAATAATTCTTATTAAATAGGTTTTCCCACCAAGTAAAATTGATGTGGGAACCTTCAAATTAAATAATACACATTTTCAGCATTCATTCATTGTTAAACATTCTGCACTATTTTAGTTTTAGCTGCTCCCTTAGTGATCCATAGTGTACAGCTCATCTCCAGGGGATACGACTAGTGACAAGAGCTCCTTAGTCCTGGCTGCACATGCTCAGGCAGATACGGTCAGTCTACTCTCAGCTTAGTAATCACACACACTCACTGCTGAGCGAGTGTTAAACATCAGGTGCTGTCATTCTACTCCTGTCCTCTGTACTCCTCAGTAATTAGTCAAATAGTGCAGATATGTTATTATGCGGCTTGTTTTTTTTGCCTGTCTATTGGCATATTTTTCACCCTTCCCCTCCCCTCCAAGAAAAAAAAAAAGAAACCTCAATCAGAAGTGCGCATTGAGAAAAAAAATTACATGTTTGGTTCCTGCAGGGATTTGAACCTAGCACCCCTATGTTGAAAAGCAGAAATTACATTGTAGCTACTCATAGCTCTGGTATACTTGGTTACTTGACTTTCCATAAACAGCTCTTTAATTGACTAGAGTGAGCACACTGTGGGGACAAGGCATGGTGATGTTAAGACTGCTGGATCACCATGATATGCAGTTCAAAAGGGGGCGTGTATGATTTGTTTGAAGACACTGAAAGTTGAAGACAGGACAAGAGGACATGAAATGCCTTTGCGGTAAAACCCCTTTAATATAGTTATTCCAGCAACTTCTTAATGGGGAGAAGTTACGTGTATAACACACGACCTGTGTGGTGGTCACATGATCAGACGCTGCTGGAGGCAGTAATATGAGAATTCTGTCTCCATAATACTGTTATGGATACCAGGGGCACATGACTGTGGGGGAATGATAAGATGCTGCAGGAGTGGTAAACGGAGATTTGCTCCTCCATACACTACTGTTACTGGATACCAGGCAATGGCTGTGTGGTGGTCCCATGATCAGACGCTGCTGGAGGCAGTAATACTGGAGAAGTTCTGCTCCTCCATACACTACTGTTACCTGGATACCAGGGTCACATGACCTGTGTGGTGGTCACATGATAAGACGCTGCTGGAGGTAGTAATACTGGAGAAGTTCTGCTCCTCCATACACTACTGTTACCTGGATACCAGTCACACGACCTGTGTGGTGGTCACATGATCAGACGCTGCTGGAGGTAGTAATACTGGAGAGGTTCTGTTCCTCCATACACTACTGTTACCTGGATACCAGGGTCACATGACCTGTGTGGTGGTCACATGATAAGATGCTGTTGTAGGTAGTAATACTGGAGAGGTTCTGCTCCTCCATACACTACTGTTACCTGGATACCAGATGTCACATGATAAGATGCTGCTGGAGGTGGTAATACTGGAGAAGTTCTGCTCCTCCATACATTACTGTTAACTGGATACCAGGGTCACATGACCTGTGTGGTGGTCACATGATAAATGCTGCAGGACAGTGGTAATACTGGAGAAGTTCTGCTCCTCCATACACTACTGTTAACTGGATACCAGGGTCACAGACCTTGTTGTGCACATGATAGACGCTGCTGGAGGTGGTAATACTGGAGAATTTCTGCTCCATACACTACTGTTACCTGGATACCAGGGTCACATGACCTGTGTGGTGGTCACATGACTGTTTAGTCCATACAGTTTATCCATAGACATCATTACTATGGATAGGAATGTGAACTGTACAATTGCTTTAAAGATAGGGACCTAGTGCATTAATATAAATCAGGTCCATGAGCAGAAATTTTATTACATGCAGATTAGAAAATTGTACAACTTTCTATAATATACATAATAAATGAAAAAATAAAGTGGAGAACCCCTTTAATCTTAATAACAGAGCTGCAGTAACATACAGGCAGGGGGCACATGCGCTATAATCATGTGCCACAAAAGGAGCAGGGCTAATTGCAGATTCCTATATTCACTTAGTGAGTGGGAAGTTCACTAAAAATACTCATTACCTTGCATATAGCAACAGAAATGAATTCACAGTGACAAGAATGTGGATGGTTCACTCCAGGTTTTTCTTTTGAACGTGGGATATTATGACATTGTATGGCCGCACACAGTGAAGTCTATATACAGCTGATAGGGCTGCAATGATTCTCCATGAAGAGATTACAAATACTTGACTTATTATCAACTAGAATCTGGTATTTTCAGAAATAACAAATAAAAATGAATCTATACTTGCAGATTAGTGGATATCAGAAAATATGATATAAGGAAATGGGAATTATTAACCAAAACCTTCAATCCCACCACAATTGGATAAAATGCAGGAGCTGGCGGCTGGCCATGACTGCAGATGTTAGAGGTTGGGGAATGCCCAATGTTTTGTTCATTTAAAGATAAGCCTCTGGCAACGCTCATTTAACCCCTCGCTAGACAAATGAGCAGAATTCTTGGCCAGTCCAAGTATACATGTGTATAAGGGAGTTGGGGGAGATTTAGTCAACAGCTTTCCTGTGGGTATAACTAGCATAAGGTAGTGATTGGGTAGACACTACCAACAGAAAACCGGTCTATGCGCCAGCTGCATTGATCTGCTGCCAAATGCCTGGCACCAGACTCGCACCAAAGCACTGAGCTCAATTTACCCCAAGGACAACTGGTGGATCAAGACAACACCCAGCCATTGTAATTCTGCCTGAAGCAATCTCTCTCAGCAGTTATCACTGCAAGAAACCTATGGCGTGTCATTGGGACACAAGCTTCTCTTATTATTACATTTTTCACATGATAACTGCAAGAAAATGGGGACTGCCAGGGACCCTGTATGGTAACTTTAGTTACTGCACAGCTACACTACTATCCTCATATACAGTGGTTCTTAAAACCCTTTTAAACCCTTCACAGATGTCTAAATTTCTGCATAAATTTGACCTTAAACTACATCATATCTCTGTATGGGCTTGTTCACACGACGATTTTGTGATCCGTTTTACGGATCCGTTTTACGGATCCGCAAAACGGATCTAACAATTGTCAGTGTGATTAACATTGCTTTCAATGGCAAAAGCGCATCGCTGTTCACACGAGTGCTCGCCTATGTGCTTTTCGCGATCCGCTTTTCGGATCCGTTTTAAGAATTGACATGTCAATTCTTCTTGCGTTTTACGCAAGAGAAATCCCCATAGGAAATAATGGAGTGCGCTTTTGGCATCCCGAAAACGGATCCAAAAGCGCAGTATACATTTGGGTGCATTTTGGATCAGCTTTCGATGCCAAAAAACGCATCCGTAAAACGCATTGGATTTAAATTAAATATAAAATTTGAATATTATGTTTGGGTTATATTTAGTTTATAAATGTATATAAATGTATATTTATATAGATGTATATAATTATATATATAAATGTATATAATAGTGTATTTATATATATATATATAAATATACTTTTGTATAGTATTAATATTATAAATGTATATAATAGTAAAAAAATATTTATATAAAATGACATAAATATATATGTATACTAAATATATATTTAGTTTATAAATATTTATTTTATAAATGATTGTTTATTAATTCATTACATGGGGTTGGGTTTGAAAACTATTGGTTGATTTTTTTTTTTAAATATGGGGGGTGGGTTCTAAAATCATAGGTGTATGTACAGTTGATTGACACTAGGTAAAAACAGTTTTTTCTTGGTCATTGATAGGTTATATTATATTTAAATTGCAGTTTGATAGGTTGATTTAAACAAAGCATTGAAAAAACGGATCCAAAAAACGGATCTGTAAAACGCATGCAAAACGCATCAAATACGCATCCAAAAAATGATCAGCTGTTGCATTTTTCTGGAATCCACTTTTGGATGCATTTTTGCATCCAGTTTTCGGAGGTTAAAAACGGATCCGTAAAACGCATCCAAAACGGATCCAAAACATCGTGTGAACAAGCCCTACTTGTTCTAAAAGTACATAAAGAAAAGCTAATCAAACAAGGGAGTCAAACATACTAGACTTAGTCATTTATTTATTGAAGAAAATCACCCAATTTTTGTAAACCTATGATTAACATATAATTTGAAGGTGAAATTAGAATCAGGTGTTTTCGACCAAAGAAATGACAAATGAGGTACGAGTTGGTGACCTGTTTTATTTAAAAGGGTTGTCTCACTACATCAATTCATCGAACCTCAGTCCTGTTTTCTTGGTTTCACTTTGAATTCAGAGTCGTGTTTACTGGCTTCTACTAGGCTGCAGAAGAAGCCAGGTCTGTAAGCTATAGCAACCAGTGCTGGCAGCCTATCAGGAGATTTAAACAGGTCTGTAAACTATAGCGAACTGAGAAGCTGAGGAAGCCCATACAAGAGGGGATATCTCAGAATAGGTAGGATACTGTTAATGGACACATATTGCAAAGTGACTTGTTTTTGCAAGATCTTTAATATAAAAAGCAATCCTTGTAGTGAGACAACCCCTTTAAAGAACAGGGATCTATCAAAGTCTGATCTTAATAACATGTTTGTGTTACTGTATCATGGCACAGACAAAGAAGATTTCTGAGGAGCTCAGAAGAAGAGTTGTTGATGCTCATCAGGTTGGAAAAGGTTACAAAACCATCTCTAATGACAAACAAAGTTGAAGCCAAGAAGAAGTCAGATAATAGTCTGCGAAGTCACAAAGGAACCCATGGTAACCTCCAAGCAAATAAATATGTCTCACAATAGCCAATGTTAATAATATTCATAATAAGACCACCCATCAGGAGGACACTGACCAACAATGGTGTGCATGGCAGGATTTTAAGGAGAAAGGATTGCAATATTTTGTGGAGGGATGAAACCAAAATAGAGTTCTTAGGTTTAAATGAGAAGTGTTGTGTTTGAAGAATGGAAAACCCCTTAGTCCAGCATTAGGAATCAATACCATATATGATACATAGTGCTGGAAGTATCATGGTTTGGGCCTATTTTGCTGTATCTGGGTCAAGACATATTGCCATCATTAATGGTGCAAGGAATTATATCAGCAAAATGTCAGAATGTTTGCCTGTCTGTCTCTGAGCTGAATATCAAGTTAACGTGGGTCATGCAGCAAAACAACGACCTTAAAAGGTTTGTCTCACTACAAAGATTAGCTTTCAACATGTAGGAAACACTAAATGAAGACGTTTTCAAAATATATTGCTTTGTTCATTTTTTTTCGATGAGGAGCTACCAATAATTTTATCACCTTCTGAGGGCTTTCTGGTTTCTCTAGTTACCTAGCATAAAAAGAAAAATTGCCCGTAGTGCTGGCTATTGTGTGAACTGAGTTCTGCCTCCAAGGTTCGGTGTGCAGGTTCTCCCTCGCTGCTAACTTAGACAGCAAATATAAATGGTTGAACCGTGGTAAAAAATATTCAAGCTTTAATCGATACTTATAAAAGAAACATTATCACCTGACTTTAAACCATACGACATAGTCCGTCAGGTATAGATAATAAACAAATGGCAAGATACTCAGATTTGTCAGTTGCGGCCGCCCGTGCTGTTCAAACAGGTAAGTCCAGAGATCAGCTCCCAGAGCGGTGAGCGAGAGACGCCGGCATCAGAGCGAAGACTGACGCACAGCAAGTGCGACGTTTCGGGGAAGCTCCTCCCCTTCCTCAAGCATGAAGCATCACAGAGTATCTCCTCCTTAAAAAGGTAAGTGAGAATATTAAACCCTTAAACCAAACCAAATTTTAAAAAAACATTTAAAGGTTAAAACACTCTTTAATCCCCTAGGGGGGAGCGATTCCAAGGTGGCAATCCAAATACGCCCTTTTTTAAAGCAGGATTGACAACTAATTTTTACATCCCCCCAGATTTTTTAAACAAAACCCCACCGAAGCCGTATTTTTCATGACGGCTTCTGCAAAGGTCATGCCCGATTTTTTGCCGTATTTTTTTGGCTTTCCCCGTCTCATCACGGGTTTTTTTACACCAATACCCTGTCTCTTAGCTAGCCGAAGCTGCCTTATGTTCTTGATCCTAATCTTGATTGCCCTTGGGGTTTGGCCCACATAATTTTAGCCCACAGGGGCACTTTAACATATAGACCACGTTGTTGCTATTACTTTGGGGGAAAAAAACCTCGAAATTTAATGGCATGCCCTTGCGTGGGTGTTGATAGTCCCCCCTTTAATAATGCAGCACATTCTGGCAATTCAGGCACGCAAAATGCCAACCTAGTCCCGGAGTAATGTCTTTTTACTTGTATTGATTTTTAGGGTCGGAAGAAATGAATTGCTGCCCAAAGAGTCCTACCCTTACGGTAGTTTCCATCGAGGGGTTCCTTAATAAATGGCCATATTTGGTATCATTACTTAGAATTTTCCCAATTTTTTCGTAATATCTGTTTATAAACCCAGAATGCTCATCAAAAACTGAACATAATTTACACTGGTTATTGGGATTTTTTCTTTAAAACCCCCCTCTGTTTGCAACAATGTTTCACGTGGTATACAAAAAAACGAGACCCTTTTGGACAATTCCTCAACATTAAAAACCCCCTACCCCAAATTTTTTCTTATCAGCCCCTTTTCTGCAACAACATAATCCGACTCATTGAGCAGATTCTCCTACCCCTGAAAAATTTGGGAGCGGGCAATCCCCTTTAAAAAAATTTGGGGGCAGCTGCTTGGCGATGAGGATATTATTTCGATCTATTTTTTTTTGGGAATAAAAAAGATTTTTCAAGCATGTCCCCCTTTTTTTCCCGCGACGGTCTTAACCCCGCACATCCATTGATTCAATTCACTTTACAAAAAAAGTTTCCCAAATTCCTATCTTGATGTCCCCCCCAAAAAGGGGGGCACTGCTTGAAACCTTTTGTATTCAAAAGAAATAGATCGAAATAATACCCTACATCGCCAAAGCAATGCCCCCCAAATTTTTTAAAGGGCTTGCCCGCTCCCAATTTTCAGGCTAGGGGAAAACTAAGAGTCGGTTATGTTGTTGCCATGAAGGGCGAAAAGAAATTGGTGATAGGGGTTTCAATGTTGAGGGAATTTTCCAAAAGGGTCTCGATATTTGGCTATCCGCTTTTAAAAAATTTTGCCCAACCCCGAGGGAGGTTTAAAGAAAAAAAATAATACCCGTGAAATTATGATCATATTTAAAAGTTTTTTGGCTGATCAAACAGATATTTAAAAAAATTTGAAGTTAAATAATGCCAAATAGGCCATTTATTTAAGGGAACTCCCCGATGGATCTCCGTAAGGGGAGGGGCCTTGGTCAGCAATTTAAAATTTCTTCCGACCTAAAAAAAAACCCAATATCAGAGTAAAAAGACATTACTCCGCACACTAGGCTGGCACTTCGCGTGCCCGAATTGCCAAACTGTGCAGCATTATAAAGGGGAAATTAAAAAACACCCCACGCAAGGGGGATCCTTTTAAAAACAGGTTTTCCCACGTAATGCAACAAATGGTCTATATTTTAAAATGCCCGGTTTGGGGTAAAACTAGTGGGCCAACTACAAGGGCAATCAAGATTGGATCAACGAAAATAAGGGGAGCTATAGGGTAGCAAAGACAGGTATGGTGTAAAAAAAACCCCTGAGAGACGGAAATGCAAAAAAATAAGGCGAAACATCTGTGGCATGACACTTTGAGAAGCTCTCAGAAAAACGAGTTCGGGGGGTGTGTGTTAGAAAAAATCTGGGTGATGAAAAAAAATTTGTTTAATCAGCTGCTTAAAAAAAAAGGGATTGGATTGCCCCTTGGAATCGCCCACTTGGGGGTTTAAAAGAGTTTTTAAACCTTTGAAGTTTTTTAATATTAGGTTGTGTTGTAAGGGCTTGTTCACTGGCTTTTGGATCCTTTTTTCGGAAACCGTTTTTTGGCACCTTAAAAGCGCACCGGGAAGGGATCCGCAAAACCAGCTTGGAACTTTAAAAGGATCCGTTTGAATGCCTTTCACCTGCCCCTTTTTCCATCCGCTTTTTTTTTCCTCTCTCTCTCTCCCCCCCCCCCCCCCCCCCCCCCCCCCCCCTCCAGTTCATTCTGCCCCCATTCTGCTGCTCTCTCTCCGGGAAGTCGCCCTCCCCGTTTTATGTCGCTCTCTCTCTCGTTTATGTCTGCCCTCCGTTCATTCGCTCCTCTCTCGTTCATGTCTGCCCTCCGTTTTAGTCTGCTCTCTCTCTCGTTTAGCTGCCCTCCATTTTCTGCCCTCCAGTTCTCTGCTCACCTGCGCCGCCGGCGCCTTTTTGCTGCCCCGCCGCGCCGCTCCCTGCCCGCAGCCGCCTTTATTTTTGCCCCCCCCCTGCCGCCGCCGCTCTGCTCACCTGCGCCGCGCCGCCTTTTGTCTCCCCCCCCCGCTGCCGCCGCCGCTCTGCTCCCCGCGCGCAGCCGCCTTTAGTCGCCCCCCGCGCCGCCGCCGCTCTGCTCACCTGCGCCGCACCGCCTTTATTTCGCCCCCCCGCTGCCGCCGCCGTTTGGGCTCACCTGCGCCGCACCGCCTTATGCCTGCCCCCCCGCCCCCGGCGCCGCCTACCACCTGCCCGCCGCCGGCACACCCGCCGCCGCCGCTCTCTCACCTGCGCCCCCCCGCCCCACCCTCCAGCGATCCCCGCCGCCTTCGTCCTTTCGCTCCCTTCAGGATGTAAAGCGAGTTTTTACTCCAGGAGTGTGGAGCGCTTTTGGAAAAATGCCAAAAGCCACTCCATTATCCCTAGGGCTTTCAGTTGGTAAAACGCAATAAGAATTGACTGTCAATTCTTAAAGGGATGCGAAAAGCGCAGGAGAGCTCTCAAAAGCGCACGCCGTTTCTCCCTTTGGGAACAGCGATGCGCTTTTGCCTTTTCAACTCATTTTTAATCACACACAATTTTTTAGATCCGTTTTGCGGATCTGTAAAAGGGATCCGTAAAGGGATCACAAAAACCCCGTTAAAACAAGCCCTTAGGGTTAATATTCCACTTATCTTTTTAAGCAAGAGATACTCGGATGCTTCATGCTTGAGGAAAGGGGGAGGAGTTTTCCCCGAAACGTCGAACCCCTCGTCCGTCTTCGCTCGATGCCGGCGTCTTCCCCTCACCGCTGGGAGTGATCTAGGACTTTCCTGTTTGAATGGCACGGGCGGCCCAACTGACAAATCGGAGTATCTTGCCATTTGTTTTTTATCTATACCTGACGGACTATGTCATATGGTTTAAAGTCAGGTGATAATGTTTCTTTTATAAGTATCGATTAAAGCTTGAATATTTTTTACCACGGTTCAACCATTTATATTTGTTCTCTAGTTACCTACCTGTTTGCTTGTTCTTCCTGCAGTTTGTCTTATCTGATAGCAGGGAGTGAGGTCATCACACAGGTCACAGCACAGAACCACCACCTGAGAGCTTGTGTGTTATTTGATCTTTCAGAAAAAAGACACTAATTGCTACTGTTTGCTTTAGTACTTTAGCTCTGAAGCTTCTCTGGACCTGGTTGCAGGAGATTGTTTATCTAATCTAGACTAATTAGCAGAGGTCTGAATACATGGAGCTCACATGCCAATTACTCACAACTTGACAAGGAAGTGACAGGATGCATGAATGAAAGAATGCTACTGACTATGAAAGAGTAAGATGAGACAACCCCTTTAAGCACACAAGTCATTTTACCAAAGAATGGTTATAGGGAATATGTCACCAATTTGTTTTTTTACTTATTAAATCAAGCCCCTGATCCATATGCTTTTCCTCTCAGTCGTTTTTATTTCCTGATTGTAGATTTCACTATTCGGCCCGTTATATATGATTGTGGGAAAGACATTCTTGCTTGCACTGTTTTAAAACAGCAGTCAGAGAGATACTTTACAGCAGCTTCATGCACATAGGAGACTCAAGACAGATTCTGTCCCATAGACTTGTATAGGAGAGTTTTCACTGTGAAGGGAGTGGAGAGGGGGAGCTGTGACATCTCCTCTTGTGACTGGTGGATCCTGTGTTATCTGTACACAATGGTGCCTCCTTTCAGTGTGACCCTGCTGTTACTGATAATGAGCACACTGCTGAAAAGCTCTCTAAACAGAACAGGAAGTGTCAGACGATTATTAGGCTTAGTGGCCAAAGTGAAAACTGCAGGACTTAAGAATTATTAAAAAAAATATTGAAAGTAATCTGGAAAATTAAAAAATACATAACCAAAAATTCCCAAAAAATGTGTTTAACATAAAAATGTGAGTTAAACAATAAGTCATTTTTTGATGACACAGTCCCTTTAAAGAAGAATAAAGTTAAACTTTTGTAATGGCCAAATCAAAGTCCTCTCTAATTCTATAGAAATGTTGTGGAATGACCTAAAGTGAGCAGTTTATAGGAGGAAACCCACCAACACAACAGAGTTGAAGCTGTTTGGTACTGATCAATGAGCTAAAATTGCTCCAAGCCATGTGCAGGACCAATTAACAATTAGATGCAGTTATTAATGCACAAGGGGGTCATTCTAGACACTGAAAGCAAATGTTTACATACTATTGCTAATCACAGATATGTATAATTTTTCTCAATAAATAAATGACCAAGTCTAATATTTTCGACTCATTTGTTTGATTTGGTTCTCTTTCCTGTGTGATAATATAATGTAGTTTTACATCACAGGCATAAAGAAATCTAGAAAATTCTAAAGTTTTCACAAAATTGCAAGCACCAGTGTGGAAAGTTAAAAATAAATGAACGACTTGACAAAATGCAGGACAAATATAGGTGTTCGCTAATAAAACATTGTAGCTAGACAGGGTATAGAGGCAGATGACCAATGTAATCAAGGGAATGTGTGGATCTCCGTACAAAGATTAACACAACTGTGATTATTTAGTTTGGAGAAAAGACGGATTACGGGGTGGCCTAATTACCATGTATAAATATATGAAAGGTCAGCAGAGAGATCTTTCTAATGATCCTCTAACACCTTGGCTTATAACTACAATAAGTTGGCTTCCACTAAATCTGGAGGAAAGAAGATAGGTTGATTATCCAGGGATTTGTTCTCATTTTTAAATCTGAAGTCTGGGAGTAGTTTTTCCCTTACACAGGACTAGTGAGCATCTACCTCATAGAAGTTGTTTTATCTTCCACAGTATTAGTGGCACCGCTAGACCCCCGCATTAGAGGCATGAGCCCAATGTCTTTTACCCAAGGTCCCAAATGTCCTGAGCTGGTAATTGCCCCTTTCAAGTTGTATTTATCTCCTTAAAATGTGGATAGAGTTAAAGACTTACAGGGAAGGACCTGGTCATATGGTCGTGGCTACCTTCCCATTTCTAAGTAAATGACAAACAAACTAAAGTAAATTCTTGCATTTGATATGAGGGCTACATTCCCCAAGAATGTAGAGAATTCCCCAAGAAAGCGGAAAGTACTAGATGAGTCAATGAAGAAGACTGAGACTGGTCGGAGGACATTGAGACTAGCAAGGGTGGAACTGTGGCTGGCATCGTGGGCTATGAAGGCCTTGTAGCTGATTTGAAGGGCTGTGTGACTGTCATATGGGAATTGTGGCCGTTATAAACAACTATAATCAAAGAAGATGTAAATTGTAAGGCATTGGATTCCCCTCCGAAACATCACACATGGGCGTTCGGCGTTCCTCGTGGTGATCTTGGCGCTCAGAACTCCGCTTTGTTCCTCTACAAGTTCTGTGTTTGGAGGACTTTTGCTACGATTTAAGCTAAGTACAAATATGGACGTTTGAAAGAAATTTGCTATTCATTGCATACACGTCACAGGTTTTTACTCTTTGGATTGTATTTATTTGGAAATATGCCCTAAGATGTTATGGGTGCACGCTTGAATTGAGTAAACGTTGAATACAAAAAGTAATTGTGTATGGACTGCTATTTATAAATTACTAAATCATTGGATTGAACAGTTTATTCCCTAAACTGTACCTATCCAGTGGTAATAACTGGAAAAGTTACACTGGTATCACGTACATTTTTGATTATGCTATACATACATATGGTAAATGAGAAATAAAACAGTCACTTACCGAGTAAGCTCTAGGGGGCGACATGTATGATTTATGGTGCTTAGACGCCAATTTTAAAGCGCATAAGAATAGTGTAGAATGCGCCTGATTTATGAACCTGTTCTACTGCAGGTCATAAATCAGGCGCATTCTAGCGCTAAGACGACAATTCTGGCTCAGGTAAACTTCTGTGAAAGTGGTTTACCTGTTCCAGCAGTATTGCGCCTGGAATTGCCATACTGAAGATATAAATCTATAGCTTTGTATGGTTATAGTGTGACACACCTCCAGCACGCACCCTGATCTCAGGTGCATTACTTAGTGCCGTAAGTGCTCTGTTATGCATCTGATATTGGGGTGTGGCAGGTTTAAAAAAATAGCCAAAAGGGCTGTGCTAGATCTCGGGCTGAAAG
>JAODAL010054617.1:0-24511 GCA_025379985.1 Phyllomedusa bahiana
AAAATAGTGCAGTAAGAGGTGCTATTTTCTCAGTATATGTTCAGAAAATATTTCTGAATTTATATTCAGAAAATTAATTTTTATTGCATCCCTAAGGAAGTACATCAAGAGGGCGCATGAAACGCGTAGGAACTCTTAAAATTTTATATGCTTTTTATCTTTTGCCAATAAAATTATACATTGGTATATTCCAAACTGAGCAGAGAAATTGAATCAAGCACCCCAGTGCTGGATCTCTTCCATATATATATTTTGGGGTTATTTAAACACCATTAGTTTTTCTGTCTAAATGACGGACACCACAGCGGAAACGCAACGGATCCATTGTAATTAAAAGGCTCTGTCGGGCGCCGTGGGGTTCCGTTGGGAAACTGATCCCATAGCTTCCGTTTTTGCCTCTGCGCCGGAGTTCCCAAACAGAACCTCCAATCAGGGCCATCTTTTCCATTGGGTACACTAGGCAGTTGCCCGGGGGCCCCACAAGTATAGGGGCCTCAGGTGGTCTATGTATGTCACAGGAATACAAAAACATACCATGGATCACTCGGTTGGCTTTGCGTATTTAACTGAGTGTGTGATATTAGGACGTGCAAACAGTTAAAAACCATGGTGGAGAAGGGAGCCAAAGGCTCCCTGTCCTTCCAATCAGTCTTGTAGGCTGCAGGATGGCAGTGTCCAAACATAAGTGATGTCATAATGAGTGTGCTTGGGGGTGGTTAGAGGCATGGCCTAGGGTAACATCATGTATTCGGGCAGGGCCCACTGCAGTGTTATGCCCCAGGGGCCCATAATGCTGTTAAGACGGCTCTGCCTCCAACGCAGATGTTAACCAGGCTGTACTAAAATATTAGAAGGGCTGTTCTCCAGAAACATCTCTACATTCACCACAATATACATAAATGTTCGTTATCCTCACAGTTTTCACTGATGCTGAAATTCTTGTCAGATGGATTATGGAATATGGAGTCATATGTTTTTACCACAATAATAATTGATCTGTCAACTACCAAACTTTCTTGCATTCCTATGATTGGTGGATTGAGAGAATTAACACCAATGTGGTATCAAATGGGTGACACATCGGTGGTCAAACAATCCTATCACTGTGGTGGACAACAGGGCAGATGATACGGCCAAAAATAACCTTTCCAAAGCAGACAGATCCCCAAAACACACAGGCAAAGTATATACAGTGGTCTCTAAAGTTATAATGGCCTCATGATACAATATTCCCAGCAGACAAAGGCCTTTCCTGGGACACTGTATAAAGCACCCCACACAATGCCCAGCACTGTGTTCGCAGATGTGTTGATGGAAGTTTTCAACCAATTATCGGGGAACATTTACTTGTAAAACATTGCTTTAGGAGGTATGAGTATTGGGGGTCTATAGACCTTTTCCTACAGGGGTACAAGTCCGTACTTTTTACATGTATTAGTGGGTGCACAGTATTGGGGTCTATAGCGCCTCTCTACAGTACGTGCGGTATACATGTCCTGTACTGTCTTAATGTTTTATGGGGGTGCATGCAGTGTTTGGGTCTTTAGCGCCTCTCTACAGTACAGTGCGGTACTACTGCCCTGTATGTCTTACTGTATTAGTGGGGTGCAGGCAGTGATTGGGGGTCTATGGGCCCTTCCTAATCGTGGGGGAAATACTTTTTCCTCTTTACATTTTAGTGGGGGTTGAAAAGGGTGATTTGGGGGCTCAGGCCTCTCTACAGTACAGTGCGGTAACATGTCCTGTACGCTTTAATGTATTAGTGGGGTCAGGCAGTGTTTGGCGGTCTTAGCGCCTTATACAGTACAGTGCGAACTCTTTCCCTGTTGCTATTAATGTTTTTTGTGAGGGGATGCAGTGTTGGGTTATAGACCTCTACGTACAGTTGGTTAATTCCTGTACTGCTTTACATGATTAGTGGGTGAAGGAGTGTTTGGGGTGGTCTATAGCCCTCCTACAGTACAGTGCAGTATACATGTCCTGTACTGCTCTTACATGATTAGTGGGTGGGGCAGTGATGGCGGTCTATAGCCCTCTCCAGTCAGTGCGTACAAATGTCCTTACTGCTCTTACATGTTTTTTATGAGTGAATGCAGTGATGGGGCCAAAAAGGGTCTTACAGTACAGGGGTTTATCAGGTCTGTACGCTCTTAATGATTATAGGTGCTGGCAGGTGGTGGCCCTTTGGCCCTTTTAACTTTCAGTAAGGTATACACCCTTATTGCTCTTACGGGGATTAGGAGTTCCGGATTGGGTCTATACCCTCATACTACTGGGGGGAACTACATTCCGGTACTGTTTTTACATGTATTATGGGTGCATGAGGGGTTGGGGTCTATAGCCCTTTAAAGTAAAGTGCGGACTACTGTCCTGTACTGCCTTACATGATTAGTGAGGGTATGCAAGGATTTGGTGGTCATAGCCCTCCTACAGTACAGTGGGGTCACAATGCCCTGTCTGCTTTACATGTATTAGTGGGTCTGCAGTGTTTGGCCCCCTCTTAGGTTTTAATCCAGGCCCCGGAACACCTGTACCTTTCATTAAGTGTTCATCGGGATTGGGTGGTTATAGCGCCTCTTTTACATTTTCATGCTATTCATGTCCTTATGCCCCACAGTTTTGAGGGGACCGGAAAAACCAATCACGAGTTTTCTATAGAGTGATATTTTCATCATACAGTGGTCGCACTGGAACCAATTCATATTTTATGTTGAGGGAGCACTGTATACAGGTTGCAAACCAGAAAATGAGGCTTGGGAACATGAGGACGGTAGATCATGTGCCCCATTGCTCTGGAGCTAACTTATCTCATCTCTCATCTCATGTCTCCAAAGGAGAAGTGATTGCTATGGTTAAAAAAGGTTGGTTGGCACCAGCTTTCTCATAATAATTCATGAAATGTATGATCTGTGCCAAACCCAATCCAGGCAAAGGGACTAACGATGAACACAACCTGTAAGACGTGACTCCCTGCCCCAAAGACTGAAGGTAGACTATATTCAGCCACTTAAATGCGGTGTCTAGGGGGCGACATGAAAGTAGGGGCTGGCCAGTTTCTGGTGTGCTTCATCCCAAAAACGTTGCTATGAGCTCTGTTTGGGTTACTATGGGCTCTATTGGTTCTAGGGCTCTGATTGGTGGCTATGAGCTTGTTTTGGTTACTATGGGCTTTTTTGGTTATAGGGGGCTTGATTGGTTGCTATGGGTGATTTTTTACTTGGGCTTGTTGGGTTGTATGGCCTTTTGGTTGTAGGGGCTTGATTGGTTGTTAGGGGCTTGATTGGTTTTTTGGGGGCTCTGTTTGGGTTATAGGGCCCTCTGATTGGTGCGGGGGCCCTGATTGGTTACTATGGGCTTGAGGGTTTGGCTAGAGCTCTTACGGGTTCTATGGGCTGGACTGGTTCCCATGGGAAACAAGGAAGTCTTACTCTGGGGTTTTCATACAAAGGCTATAGCTCATGCTACACTGCTTTAAAGTTTTTAGATTGGCCTCTTGGGCCGCCTGATATACATGTCACCCATAGGACCAGTTCAAATAGCTTTAACCCCCACCCGCGGGCCAGTTTGGCCTCTCTACAGAGCCAACTTTTTTTAAATTGCATGTGTCTTTTTATGTGAGAATAACTTTTGCCCTTTTTAACCTACCCATTTGATTCAGGAATTTTTTTTCTCTTTACATTTTGGCTTTAAATCGAAGAAAATTTTGGTCCAAAAAATCCCTGTTTTTTTGTAAAAAAATATAAAGATCTGAAAAATTTAAAAAAATTTACCAATTTAAAAACTTCAAAGATTTCTACATGTAAGACAGATATTATTCCCTAAAAAATAGTTTTAACTACATCTAAAAATTTGCGGATTTTGGGGCAAAAATTTTTTAAATGCCCCTTTTTTTTTTTTCACATCGGGGGGTTAGAAATTTGAGTAATTTTCAAATTTTCAAGAAATTTGCAATATACTTTTTTTTTGGGGACCAGCCCAGTTCTAAGGTGACTTTGTTTGGCCTGTAGTTAGATACCCACAAAAAAATTTCATCTAAAAACTACACCCTTAAATTATCAAAACAGCATATGGGGAATTTTTAAAACCCATTGGTTTTTCACGGAATTTAAAAGCAGTGGAGTAAAATTTTAAAAAATTTCATTTTTTTTTGCAGATTTTCAATTTTTTATACATTATTCAAAAGAAACGGAAAATTTTATCAGGAAAAAGAAACTTAAATTTTGTTTCCCCAATTCTGCCGTTTTCAGAACTATCCCAAATGTGGCCCTAGTGTTTTTTTTGGGCTCAACCACAAGCCCAAAAAGGGGGGAGCACCACTGGGACTTGGGGGTTTATTTTCATTACATTTTATTTGGGGGCGCGAGTAATAAAACATTTTTACTTACTACTCCAGAAGGGTCAATCTTGGGGGGGCACCAGCTGGGTACGCGGGGAGCAATGATGATCACAAAAATTTAGATTCAAAATCAATCTGGGGGCAAAACCCCCCCAAGGTCTTTATTTTATAACAAATTTTTTACATATATCAAAGGGTTAAATGACAAGCCCCCCCTAACCAAGGGAAAACAAATGGGTAATTAATCTTGGGGCACAAAATTTTTCATAATTTTTTTTGGACAGTTCCAAGATTAATTAAATTCAAACAAAATACATAAATCCTTTATATTATCAAACTAAAGAGAAACTTTATTACTTTGTAGGTGCCCCCAAACGGTATCAAGGATTTTCTGCTCAACTTCCAATTATAATTGGAATCATAATTGGCACCTGCATTTTCTCAAAACATTGCATGAGAACATCTTTAGGATACACTAGGGAAAAGACGCCGAACAAAGAAATAAAGACAAAATGGATCAGTTGAACCTAACAGAAGGGTATTTTTCTAACGGGCCATTTCAGGTTTCATCCACCCTAACTTTTCTAAAACTTAATAAACCCCCTAAAAAGACCCCAATTGGAAACTACCCCCCTTAAGGAATTTTCCAGGTGTGAAATGAGTTATCATACATGAAAAAACTTTGAGACTCTCGGTTACATTTTTTGATCAAAAGATTTTTAAAGCTCCCCCAATTTCAACGTATCTCAAAATGGGGCATCCTACCCTATCTTTACCTCTCAATCGACCAATCGGGCCTCCCGTGGGTCACCAAACCCCCATTATTCAGAGAGAAAAAAAAAAAAAAAAACACCCAACTAAAGCTGCCCTTCTTAGAAAAGCCTGTGGAGGGGGCGGGGCGAAACACAAAAGGGAAGCACCTTCCTTCCCCAATATGGGTTAAAATAAAATGTACCCCCGAGTATAACGTAGTTTTGCACAAAAAAAACATTTCTAAAAAAAAACGTATCAAACCGGTGTCCCAAGGCAGGGCTGCGGCACACAGTTTTATTACATGTAGCACACAGACCCCGCCAGCGGCCCATTTTGCAAAAAAGGGCAATACATACTAAAAAACCCTAAAAGCATTTATCTGAGTATACGACCCCCGGGTTTACAAATTTTTTTAGCGTTAGTTTGTGAAAATGAAAAAAAAAAAAAATCTTTTTCCCAAAAATCTGCAATTTTAGCTGAAAATGTTTTTTTTTTTACAAGGCATCTGGTAAAAAAGCACCAAAATTTTGTTACGCAATTTCTTAATTCGACAATACCCTATATGTGGGGTAAACTGTCACTCCGCCGGGGGTTGTGGTGAGTCACGGTATTTACCGCTGATTCCATGTCGCATCGGGCGGCTCGGCCCGCAAGCCCCACGATCCCCGGTTTATGCATTGCCATTTTCGGGAAAATCAAATTTTTCGATAGGGGTATGCATACGTCCAAAGTCGGGAAGGGGTTTAAAAGTGTTTCATGGCTAAGGGCCCTTTTTATGAAAAAATGTTAGTAAAGAGTCCCTTTTTGCCCCTACAACCAACAGAGCCTAGGAACAAAAACAGAGCCCATAGTAATAAAACAGAGACCATAGCAACCAATCAGGAGCCCATATGAACAATCAGACCCATACAACCAATAAGACCACAGCAACCAATCAAGGCCCAATAGCAACCATCAGAGCTCAGGTTGCATTATACCCCGTGCCTATATGAGGATAACAGCTGGATCACTGATTGGTTACTATGGCTCTGATTGGTGCAATGGGCTCTGATGGTTTCTAGGGTCTCTGATTGGATGCTATGGCCTCTGATTGTCGTTATAGATATCCTGCAATAATTATAATTCCCTGTTAAAACTTAACTTTTTACTGATATTCCTAAAAATACGTGACCAGATACCTCCTATAACATACCAACATATACCATTATAGTAGCATTATAATCTGTCAGCGGGTAATCGCCCCGAAAAAGGGCGGCTCCCGCTTAAATTACAGACAATTTTAATTGTATGTATGTAAATCTAAACCTGTATACCCAGGCTACGCCCGACGCTTTCTCCTTTATATATAGGTTTCCATCAGGGATAAAAAAAAACACTTGCTGTGAAATCAAATATTCTAACGCTATTATACAACAATTACAAACAACCTTTTTATATCTGATAAAGAAATATGTACTTAGTTATATGCCCCCAAGTGGGGGTGGGGGGGGGGGGGGGGACCTAGGTAAGGTTGCTGGCTGCCCGACGCGGCACTTTGATATGCTGCTCCCAGATGTAAGGAGAAACGGATTTAAATCGAACCTCTTCCCTTATCATACCTTAAGACGGCCCAATAGTGTATAGTAATAGCGCCCATTCCCTTATCCCAAGTCTTAAAGGCCGATATATTTCTACCTGTTGCACCGGGCTCCTGTCCCATATGTTCGCACATCCGGGCAAAAGTCTGCCGACATGTGCGGTCGATCCCGGATTGCAGTGCGCCTGCCAGAAATCCTATCCCATTCGGCGACTCAAATCACATCCCGACCCGGATTGCCATGTCCGATATGCTACCCGAAGCAATCATCCGGTGCAAATCTAAACCCAGTCAACATCAATGTCTAGCATTTTAAAGTTTCCACCTTATTAATACAAACCTTAGGGTGGATTTAGTAAAGTATAACTATATTCATAAGAACTATTAAACACTCTATACTTCCGAATATGTTTATGATATTTATCTAAGTATGGGCATGAATACAGGCCTATAGCACGGGCAACAAAAAACACTGTCCTAAGGCTGACATGATTTATCATGCTATAGGGAATTCAGTGAATACAATAAACAGAAAGTAATAAAATATAACTGATATGTACTTTATGGTCCTCCAATTTAAGAATTACAGATGTGTCCCGTGTGAGATAAAAGACAAAAATGTGTGTAACAGATCCATAGGTAATAATAATTCAGGTTTATTCAATGAAACACCCAATTGTAGAGTTTTCCGTTTAGGACCTTTGGGTGCACCGACTCCATACGTAAATCATGGGCCTCTTTACATAAGATTCGTCAATTCCCATTCCCCTCTCCCTGGATGGGTCCCCGAACTACCTCTAAATCACAAATCCGCCAGGGATTCCATTCTCGCATTATGATTTCCCAAACATGGTCCTGCTACTGAGTTATCCTCCGATTCCGTATACCTCCCAATGTTCTCTCCACTCTTCTTTTAAACATCCTTTTTAGTTTTGTCCCTATGTAAGTCGAGTGGCAAGGCTGTTGCACATATACACACTCCTTCTGTCCTACAGTAACAAAATCCCGAATGTAAAATTGTGTTTCCCATGAGAGCACTTTTTAAAAGAACTTGTTTGTTGTATATGTATGGACAACCACACATGCTCTGTCCGCATTTGGAACATACCAATCGGCCTCTTTCTAGCAGGTTCCTTCCTAGAGGGGCGAATGGTGTATAGTTGCGATTTGACCATTCTGTCCTTAAAATGGATCTGCCTTTTCTAGTATTACATGGGACGGGAGGGAAGATATCCTTCTAATCCTGATCCAATTTCTAGGTATCCCCAGTAATTTTGTAAAATCCTGAGACACCTCTTGTTCCTGTTCATCAAATGTTGCCACTAGACGCACGCTCCATTATTTGTCCCTGTCCTCCTGGGATCAATTATTGTAACAGATGTTGCTCTACACCTTGTTTTTGCGCATGTAGGAAGCAGATTCTAAGACCCTTGGGGAAATCCCCTGATTCAGAAACCTGTTCTCAACATATGTGGACTGTCACCTAAAACCCTCTTCTCTAGAGACATTTCTCTTGAACCTCTTACGAACTGACCTTTTGTATTACCCTCTACAGGTAAGGAGATAACTGTCCCAAGCCAGCAGGCTTGTTGTTGCTGTGGTATTGCTTACATATCGGTATGGATAGTTACCATTCGGTCTTTGATAATTGAGGACATCCAAAAAGGGAAGCACCTCTCCTGCATTTCAAAGGAAATCATTCCTATCTTATTGTTGTTTAAGTTGAGCAAACAAATTCTTCAAATCACCACCTTGTGCCCCTCACCAGAGGATTAATGATGTCATCTATAGTACCTCACCTCCCCCAAAATAAAATCTGGGGCCACTGACATCCCCGATTTGGACACCAGGTAGCCGTCCCACCATCCCAGAACAATTTGCAGTTATTGGGAGCACAAGCTCCCCATTGCCGTGCCCCTACTGGTGGAAGGTCCTTGGTGTGAAACACTCAAAATAAATATAGTCACAGAACAAAAGTCCAGTAGTCAAACACAAAATCATTAGACCCTGAATTCCGTACTCTTGTAGACAAAAAATATTTTAACTGCCTGAAATCCCTATGTCGTTTGGGATATTGCTGTACAGACTTTCCACATCTAGTAATCCCCATCATTACATCTTATTGACCGAAATCCCATCTAGTTCTGGCGCAAGAAGGTCAGAGTTCTCTTATGTAGATGGAATTAGTAACAAAATTCTCTAAGATGTTATCTATATAGATTCCTACATTCTGCGAATTGGAATCCCCACACCTGAACTATTTGTCTAACCCCTTAGCGGGACAGCCCCTTATTATTCTTAGGTACTTAATAGAATCGAGGGACTTGGGTTTAGATGGCATCATAATTAACCTGTATTTATATGAATCCCATTTCTAAACCTCTACGAGTAGTGTCTCAATTCTGTAGCAAAAATATCGTAGGGTCTGCAGGTAGTATGACAATAAAATAACACATCGATCTTTTTAGAGGTCATTAAACAATCTGTTTATACATTGTCATGATTTAATATGACTATGATTATCCCCCCTTGATCAAGGTTTAATAATATTGACTTGTCCCTTTCATGCAGCACAGTGCTTGTATTTTCTTCCGTAATTAAGATTATTGAACAGTGGGTAAGCCTCTTTTCACTTTTAGATGTCAGTTCTTTAGAGACATTTCAAGAAACAAGTCAATCACAAATTGTCTAACTGTTTTGGGCATTCTCCTACTCTTTAATTTGATTTGGTTTGGGTCCTATCTCTCATGTCTTCCTCATCCATACAAAGACACTAACGTGTATGTCCCGTTCCAATCCTGTGTGTACACCCAATGTTGGCATTCAACTTTTATCTTTGATTTTAAAAAATTAGTGCCATCTTAGTTACAGCAACTAAATGTAGGTCTTTGATCCATTAAAGTCACTGAACTTTCGTGGTAGGTACAAACGTTACGCTCATCCTTAAGAATCTGTAATTCTTGTTTAATCAATTCCCTATCTGTGAGATTAATTGAACTTGATGATAATCTGGATATTAACCTTCTGGCGATGTCATCAGGCCGGACGCTGACCCCCCCCATCCCTCTAAAAAGGGAGTTATTGTGAGTTTGCCTAGAGGTGATGAAGCATAATAATCCATATGAACTCCCTCCTACACCTGATTCCTGTCGTGGCCCCTTTTTTTGGATCTACTCCTCTCGATCACCCCTAGAGGTTATAGCTGGCCCTGTTAATTAAAGTGTCGATGAATATTCTGGCTCTGATGACACCCACTTCTCTTGGATAGTCGGTTTGTTTGCAAAAGTTAAATGCTGTTCCCTTCATTGAATTCCCTGAATGTCCCTCAGATATTGATTGCGTTTTCCGTGCCTTATAGAGACCTGTCCTGTATATTTCTATGGAATTTTACGCTCTGATCTCTCCTAATAATGTCAGGATCTCCTTAAATTTTGCTAACCTGTTCTATGAGGTTTTTAAGGTTTAGAATTGCGTTCTAAGTGTTTTATTTTCTTCTTTCCAATAAAATTTTTGCAATTAATCGCACCGAACATCTATAAGTTCGTCCTCCTACCCTATGTTCTCGGCTAGTAGGTTTTGACCTGTGACCTAATTAGCAGGGTTACATATATACTGAGCCCACTAGGAATAATACGTGTGCTCCTTAATGTTCTAATGTCCCAGAACATCCCACCAAACCTTGAGATTCGCTACGATTATAGCTGTATATAATTGTTTGAAAACAGACATCTCATGATCAGAAAGATCACTAGGATCAGACTCTCTACCTCAACATCTGAAAACACCGCTCCTCCGCCTCATGTTCGCCATTTCTTCTTATCCACAGGCCACGCAAAAAACACTGGCCATAATATATGTATCGGTCTTAATGAAAAAACAATTCATACCAACAAGAAATTAAACAAGTATCACTGCAAAATTATGAAACCTTTAAAACTTAACGTTTTACTGATATACCGCTAAAAATACGAGACAAATACCCCTATACATTACCAACATATACCATATATCAGTATAATCTGTCACTGTTAATCGCCCCAAAAAGGGCGCTCCGCTTAAATGACAGACAAATTTTATGTAGTTAAAGTGAGCAACTAAACCTGTATCCCCACTACCAGACGCGTTTCTTCTCTTCCGTTTTATATAAGATTCATCAGGGATTAAAAAAACCACCTTGCATGTAATCAAATATTTCTATAGCTCTATTATACAAAACAATTTACAACCTTTTAACTGATAAAGAAATATGTAACGTAGCTAAATCCCGCCAGTAATGTGGCATGTAAGCCCCTCGCGCACTTTAGTATAATGCTGGCACGCCAGGATATAAGGTAAGACGAGTTAAATCACCACCGTTTCCTTATAGAATACCAAAGCGGCCCCTATATTAGTAAATAGTAATAGCGCCCATTTACCTTATCCTAGTCTTATAAGGCCAGGATATTAATTTTCTACCTGTTGACGGGCTCCGTCCACATATGAAACGCACAACCGTGCAAAGTCAGCAGACATGACGCTCGTCCGATAGTGCTCCTAGTTGCGCATGTCAGAAATCCTATCTACCATGTCGCGACTCAACAGCATCTCCCGGACCCCTAGAAGTGCGCAAAGGTCCGAATGCTACCCAAGCAATCAGTTCCGGGTGCAATTAAAACCCAGCAACATATGCTATGCTGTTAATTTCCACGCTATTAACAATCCTTATGGTGGAGTTAGTAAAATTAGACTATGTAATTTCATAAAGACTATGTAACACTCTATCTCCGATGATAGTTAGAGATATTATCTATAGTATGGCATGACACAGGCCTATAGCACGGGGGCACAAAAAGACACTGTCTTAAGCGACATGATTATCATCTGATAGGATCATGAGAAATACAATAAACAAATTGAAGAAAATTATAACGATATGATAACTTTATGGTCTCATTTTAAAATCAGATGGGCCACTGTTAGGAGTAAAAGACAAAAATGTGCGATACCAGATCCAAGGTAATATAAATTCAGTTTATATGCAATTAAACACCCAAATTGTAGAGGAGTTCTTTTAGGACCCTTTGTGACCGACTCCATTCTGTAAATCCATAGGCCTCTTACATAAATTCGTCAATCCCATCCCCTCCCCTGGATGGGTCTCACAACCCTATAATCACAAAACGCATGATCCCATTCTCCATTATAATGTTCCCAAACATGTCTTGCTACTGGAGCGTTTCTCTCCTATTCCGTATATCTCCCAATTGTTCTCCCACTCTTCTTTTAAACAACCTTTTAGTTTTCCCTATGTATTCGCTATGTGCAAGGCATTTGCAATATACACCTACCCTTCTGTCCTAACAGTTAGCAAAATGCCCGAATGTAAAAATTGTTTCCCATTTAGAGGCACTTTTAAAGTAACTGGTATTTTATGTAGTGAACCAAAGCCACACATCTCGTCCACATTTTAACATACCAATCCGTCCTTCTTTACTTTCTAGCCAGGGCCCTCCTGATGCAATGGTGGTATATGGATATGGACCAATCTGTCCATAATGGACTGACCTTTTTCTAGATGTTATCAGGACGTGAGGGGAAGATATCCTCCTAGTCCTGATCCAATTCTTAGTATCCCCCATATTTTTTAATAATCAGAAACACCTCTTGTTCCTGTCATCAAATGTGCCCACTAGACCACCTCATTATTTGTCCCTGTCCCTCCTGGGATCTAGTTTGTAACAATGTTGCTCTAACCTTTTGCGCATGTAGAATGCAGATTCTAAGACCCTTGGGGATATCCCCGACTTCAGAAAACCTGTTTCTCAACATATGTTACGTCGTCCTAAAGTCCTTCTTCCTTTAGCAGTTTCTCTTAACTCGTAAGAACTGAACCTTTTGGTATTCTTCCCTTCTACAGGTAAGGATGAAGAACTGTCACCAATGCAGCAGCGTTGTTCTGTGGTTTTCCTGTACATATCGTATGGATATACCATTCGTGTCTTTGATAATTAGGCATCCAAAAAGGTAACCACCTCTCCTGCATTTCTAAGGTGAAAGGCATGTCCGATCTTAATTGTTGTTTATGTTGAAGCAAAAACAAATTCTTCAAAATCACACCTTTGCCCTCCCAGAATTATGATGTCATCTAGTAAACCACCCCCAAGAATCAAAAATCTGGGGCCACTGTACAGCCCCCGGTGTGGACACCAAGGTATCCTCTCCACCAGCCCAGAACAGAGTGCATAGTGGGATCCAAGGGCTCCCCATTGCGGTGCCCAGAGCTGGGTGGAAGGTCTTGTGGTGAAACACAAAATAATAGTCTCAGAACAAAAACCAGGTAGTCTAATCACAAAAGCATTATTACCCTGGAATTCGTTACTCCTTGTAGCCAAAACATATTTTTACTGCCGAAACCCTATGTCGTGTGGGAGTATTTGCTGTACATACTTTCCACCTCTATAGATCCCAACATTACATCCTTAATTGACCGAAATAATCCTCAAGTCCTCGCAAAAGTTCAAGTATTCTCTTATTAAAATGGTAATGTATTACAAAATTCCGTAAATTTATCTATATAAATTTCCTACATGCTGCGTAATTGATCACACCCCTGAAACTATTGGTCTACCCATTAGCGGAGCACCCTTATGAATCTATAGGTACTGATAAACGTGGGTACATGTGGGTTAGATGGCCTCCATGAATTTATACTCTGTATGTGATAAAGCGCCATTTCAAACTTTCTACTAGTCTGTCTCCAATTCTGTAGCAAAAATAATCGTAATGTCTGCAGTAGTATATCACATAACACATACGATCTTTTAGGATTTAATTACACATCCTGTTTTATACAAGTCATGATTAATATGACTCTATGTAGTTTTCCCCCCTTATCAGAGGGTTAATAATTATTGACATGTCCCTTTCCAGTGCAGCTATGCTTGTATTCTTCTCTATTAAGTTATTGTAAATGGAAGCCTCTGTTCACTAATGACGAAGTTCATTGGAGACCTATTGTCTAGAAACAAGTCAATCTCATGTGTGTACCTAACAGTTTTGTGGTCCATTCTCGCTACTCTTAATTTGAGTTTGGATTGTCCTTCTGCTCATTCTTCCTCAACCAGTTAAAGACACTAACATATGTATCCCTCCCAAGTTCCTGTTTGTGAAACCCAATAGTGTGCATACAATTTTATCTTTGATTTTAAAAAAAGTTGTGCCATTTGAGCTTACAGCAAATAAATGTAGTCATTGATCATGTAAAGTCACTGAACTCGTGGTAGGTAAAAACTTAGGCCCTCTGTAAGATCTGTAATTCTCTGTTATTCAATTCCCTATCTGTGAGATTAATTATCTGATGATATCTCTGTATTAACCTTCTGGCGGCGAATCTCAGCCGGACGCTGGCCCCTCCAACCCTCTAAAAAAGGGGAGTATTGAGTTGCCAGAGAGAAGGAAGCATAATAATCCATATGTACTCCCCTTCCTCCTGAATTCGTGTCGTGGGCCCCATTTTTTTGGATCTACTTTCCCTCAGGATCTACTCCCTAGAGTTATAAGCGTCTGTGAATTAGAGTCTGAAGAATTCTGCTTCTGATGACACAATTCTCTTGTGGGATATCGTTTTGTTTTCAAAGAAAAAAGTAAATCATTCCCATCTTTTGAATTCCATAAGTCCCAGATATTTTTGCGTTCCGTCCTTTAACCTGTCTGATATTTTCAATGGAAAGTTTGTAAGCCTACTGTTCTCAATCCTAATAAAGTCAATCTTCCTTTAAAATTTAGGCTACCTGTTCTAGTGAGGTGTGTTTATATAAGGTGTAGAAGTGAATTCTAATGTTTTATTTTCTTCGTCAATAAAGTTTCATTTATTAGCACCGAACTATCTATAAGGTCCTGTCTCCCACTCGGCCTAGTAGGTTGTTGACTGTTGACCTAATGGCAGGAGTTACATATAATTCCTGAGCCCACTAGGAATAAAGAACCGTGACTCAATGTTATGTTTCTAATGTCTGTACCTCCACAAGAACTTGATGTTCCACGATAATCTGTATAATAATTTTTGAAAACAACTCTCAAGTCAGAAATATCAATATACAGACTCTACCATCAACATCGAAAACACCGCTCTCGCCTCATTTCGGCAATTCCTCTTTATCCTCAGGCCACCTCAAAAAACTAGCCATAATATATGTAACTCTTTTTAAACTAAAAATCAATAACCAACATAGAATTAGAACAAGTTATCACTGCAAAATTAATAATCCCTGGTTAAAACTTAACTTTATACTGATATACCTAACAATACTGACCTATACCCTATACAATACGCAACATATACTTTATGCTACAGTATAAATCTGTCCAGCTGGGGAATCGGCCCCGAAAAAGGCGGCTCCGCTTAAATACAGACATTTATTGTATGTATGGAGCATCCTAACCTGGTAATCCCCCAGTTTTTTTTTAATAAATCTATCCCGACTCGTTTCTCGTCATTTTATATAGGATTCATCCAGGATAAACAAAACCACTTGCTGTAAATCAAAAATGTCTAAACGGCTAATACTACAATTTACAACCTTTTTTATATCTGATAGAAGAAATATTTACTTACTATAATGCCGCCAGTATTGGTTTCTGATAGCCCTCGCGCACATTGATATGCTGCACCAGGATGATAAGGGAGACACGGAGTAAATCACCTCCGTTCCCTTATAAAACCGTTAAAACCCCTATAGTGAATAGTAATCAGCGCCGCAATACCATATTCCCTATCTTATAATGCCAGGATATTATTTCTACCTGGTTGCCGGGCTCCTGTCCCATTGTACGCACATCCGTGATAAGCTCTGCGACCTGTGGCGCGTCCGGATGTGCAGTGCGCATGTCAAGAAATACCTATCCCAGTGTCGGCGACACAGACAGCATCCCGGACCCTGAAGTGCGCATGTCCGATAGCTTACCCGAGCAATCATGTCGGAGTGCAATGTAATAGCCCAGCAACATATGCTATGCTGTTTAAGTTCACCTTATTAACAACCTAGGTGAATAAGTAAAGTAGACGTAGTAAATTTCATAAAGACTATTAACACTCTATACTTCCATGAGTGTTTTTAGATATTTTATCTATAGTTGATGGCATTAAACAGGGCCTATAGCACTTGGGCACAAAATTCCTTGTCTTAAGCTGACATGATTATCATGCTATAGGATTCATAATACAATAAACAAAATTAATAAAATATAACTGAATTACTTATGGTCTCATTTTAAGAATTACAGATGGTCCTCTGTGGAGAGTAAAAGGCAAAAATGTGTGTACAGATCCAAGGTAATAGATTCAGGTTCATCAGGATAAAAAACCACTGGCTGTAAATCAAATAATCTATACGCTATATACAACATTTTTACAAACTCTTTTTAATATCGATAAAGAAATAATGTACTGTAGAATATGCCGCCAGGTATGGAGTTGCTGTATAGCCCTCGCGGCACAAGGTGTGGATTTGAATAATTTTGTTGTCCTCAACTTACACAACAATAAGATCGAATGCATTTCACCTTTGAAATGCAGAGAGGTGCCTACACCTTTTTGGATGTCCTAATTATCAATGAACATAACTAATTGTAATATCCATACCGATATGTACAGAACACCCACGCAACCAAGCAGCCCCTGCTGCATATGGGACAGTTATCACCCGTACCCTGTAGCAGTGAATACAAAAGTCAGTTCTACGATTAAGAGAAACTGCTCTAGAGAAGAGGACTTTGGAGAACCAGCACATATGTTGAAAACAGGTTCTGAATCGGAGGATATCCCCAAGGGGTTTCTTAGAATCTGCATTCCTACATGCGCAAAAACAGGATAGAGCAACATTGTTACACGAAAACAAGATCCCAGGAGGACATGAAAATAATGAGTGGCTCTATGTCAACATTAATGACAGAACCAAGAGATTTCAGATTTTACAAAAATACTGGATACTAGACTTGGATCAGGACTTAAAGGATACTGTCCCTCACTCCCCTGATAACATATAGAAAATGCAGATCCATAAGGACAGATTTGGTTCCATAGCCACGATACACACCCATTGCCCTCAGAGGCACCCTGGCTAGAAAAGAAGGTGCCGATTGTTATTTCAATGGCGGACAGTAGATGTGTGGCTTGTCCATACATACAACAAACCAAGTTATTTAAAAGGTGCCTCTAATGGAAAACAATTTTACATTCGGGATTTTGCTTAACTGTAGGACCGAAAGGAGTAGAGTGTATAAGTGCACATGCCCTTGCCCATCGACTACATAGGGGAAAACTAAAAGGATGTTAAAAGAAGAGTGGGAGAACACGTTGGAGATATACGGAATTAGGAGAATACTCCAGTAGCACGACATGTTTGGAACATCAAAAGGAGAATGGAATCCCTGCGTTTTGTGATTCTAGTGGTTGTGAGACCATCCCCCAGGGAGGGAATGGGATAGACGAATCTATGTAAAAAGAGGCCCAATGGATTTACCGAATAGTCGGTGGCACCCTAAGGGCCTAAATGAAACTCTACAATTTTGGTGTTCATTGAAATAAACCTTAATTATATTACCTTTGATCTGTAACACACATTTTTGTCTTTTTACTCTCCACAAGTACCATCTTTTAATTCTTAAAATGAGACCATAAATTACATATCAGTTATAATTATTAATTTGTTTTATTGTATTCACTGAATCCCTATAGCATGAATAACTCATTCAATCTTAGGACAAGTGAATTTTTGTCCCCGTGCTATAGCCCTGTTCATGCCCATAACTTATAGATAATATCTAACACTCATCGGAAGTATAGAGTGTAATAGTCTTTATGAAAATTACCTAGACTACTTTACTAATCCACCCTAAGGATTGGTTAATAAGAGTTGGAACTTACAGAACAAACATATAGTTTGCCTGTGGTTTAATTGCACCGGAATGATGCTTCACCGTGTACATATCCGACCTGCGCACTTCAGGTCGCGGGATTGCTGTTGAGTTCGCGCGACATGGTAATAGGATTTCTGACATGCGCACTAGCACATCCTGATCGCCACACATGTCGGCAGACTATGCCCGATGTGCGTACATATGGAGACAGGAGCCCGGCAACAGGTAGAATTACATATCCTGCCTAATTAGACTACGGGATAAGGTAATGGCGCTTATTACTATACTCTATGAGGCCCTTAAGGTATTTATAAGGGAACGAGGAGTTACCCGGCTCCCTTACATCCTGGGGTTCCAGCATCAAAGTGGCCCGCGAGGGCGATCAGCAAACCATACCTTCGGCATATACTAATACATATTCTTTAATTCAGATATAAAAAGTTTAATTGTTTGTATAATATCTAGAATATTTGATTCAACAGCAATGGTTTTTTTTAATCCCTGATGAAACCCTATATAAAAGGGAGAAACGCGTCGTGATAGCTGGGATACAGGTTTTAGATGCTACAGTGTACATACAATAAATTGTCTGTCATTTAAGCGGAGCCGCCCTTTTTCGGGCGAATTTACCCCGCTTGAGTCAGAGTTATACTGTATTTACTATAATGGTATATGTTGGTAATGTAAGGGTATAGTCACGTATTTTAGGGTATAATCAGTAAAAGTTAATTTTAACAGGGATTATAATCTTTGCAGTGATACTTGTTTAATTCTCCTGTTGGTATTCGAATTGGTCGTTATCAGGCACAAGGTCAGTCCTTACAGCTAGACAGTTTTGGTCACAAATGAGCCACATGATTATACTTTGTCGCCCCCTGGCGTCTTGGTGAATGCGCAACAGATGGAGAGAGACCAAGAAAAGATTATCCGTAGCGGTTTGTTGATATGGCCTCCTGATACGGCTGAGCCTGGCTGAAGCCCTCATCTTGCAGGATGGGTTTCTGCAGGAGTTTTGAAAGGTTTGTAAATTTACCAGCCCCCACAGTACATACCCCTTACCTACCTTACGAGACACCAGTGGAGGTGCGAGAGAGAGTCTGTGTGTCCTATAAAGCAGTACAGCAAAACTAAAATCTGGTCGCTTAAGTTACGCCTTTTATGACACAATGAGTCGAAGGTGAAGGAGCAGCAGCAAAATGCAAACACCACAGAGGGATGAAAACCCTTTTCCCTATTATATAGTCGTATTGTATTTAACAATATGTTAGAGGTTGATTAAAACGACAAAGTGCTGTATTTCTTGTAGCAGGATAGGTGGACATACATGTATCCTCTATGCATCATAACCATAACAGATACAAGGACAACAACCATCTGAAGTAACTTCTCCTAAGACCCCTCAGCCAGCTGTGAGATAAATCATGTTAGGCTGGGATAGACTGTGCCCAAGCATTTATTTTTGACTTGATTCTTGTGACCCACCAGTGGGGTTAATCCTTGTGGGCCTCCCATCCAGTTCAGAATGTTTGGGAATACAGTTAGTTGATTCTTTGGAGTATTACAGTGGGTACGGAAAGTTTCAGAACCCCTTTTTCACTCTTTTTTCATTGCAGCCATTTGTAATTCAAAAAACTTCATTTTTTGACTCATTGATGTACACTCTGCAAACTACGCCCCCCCCCCCCCACCCTCCCCCCATCCTCCCCCGCATCTTGAAAGGAAAAGGATAGAAATGTAGATATTTTTGCAAATTTATTAAACAAGAAAACTGAAATATCACATGGTCATAAGTATTCAGACCCTTTGCTGTGCACTCATATTTAACTCACATGCTGTCCTTTTCCCTTTCTGATCCTCCTTGTGATGGTTCTATTTCCTTCATTGGAGTCCAAGCTGTGTTAATTAAACTAATTGGAATTGATTAGGAAAGCACACACCTGCCCTATATAAGGATTTGCAGTCACAGTGCATGTCAGAGCACATGAGAATAAATGAGGTCTAAGAAACTGCCCAAGGAGCTCAGAGACAAGAATTGTGTGCAAGGCACAGATCTGGACAAGGTTACAAAAGAATTTCTGCAGCCCTTAAGGTTCCCTAAAGCACGTGGCCTCCATAATCCTTAAATGGAAGAAGTTTGGGACGACCACAACTTCCTTCTCGACCCGGCCGTCCACAAACTAAGCAATCGGGGAGAAGAGCCTTGGTGAGAGAGGTAAAGAAGAACCCCCCAAGATCACTGTGGCCGAGCTCCAGAGATCAGGAGGGAGATGGGAGAAAGCTCCACAAAGTCAACTACACTGCAGCCCCCAGCATCGGCTTTAGGGCAGAGTGCGCCGGGACGGAAGCCTCTCCTCGTGAAAGGGCATAAGAAAGCCACAGACGGAAGCCTCTCCTCAGTGCAGGACATAGAAGCCAGAGGAGCTCTCCTCAGTGCAAGACATAGAAGCCGCAGACGGAAGCCTCCTCCTCAGTGCAAGACATAGGAAAGCCCAGACGGAAGCCCCCCTCGTGCAGACATGAAGCCCAGAGAAGCCTCTTCAGTGCAAGACATAGGAAAGCCACAACGAAGCCTCCCCCTCAGTGCAAGACAAAAGAAACCCGAGACGAAGCTCTCCTCAGTGCAGACATATGAAAAGCAGACGGAAGCCTCTCCTCAGTGCAAGACATAGAAAGCCACAGACGGAAGCCTCTCCTCAGTGCAAGACAAGGAAAGCCCAGACGGAAGCCTCTCCTCAGTGCAGACATAGGAAAGCCGCAGACGGAAGCCCTCCCTCGTGCAAGACATAGGAAAGCCGCAGACGGAAGCCTCTCCAGTGCAAGACAGGAAAGCCGCAGACGAACCTCCCTCAGTGCAAGACATAGGAAAGCCGAGACGGAAGCCTCCCCTCATTGCACGACATAGGAATGCCGAAGACGTAGCCTCTCCTCAGTGCAAGACATAGAAAGCCGCAGACGGAAGCCTTCCTCAGTGCAAGACATAGGAAAGCCGCAGACTGAAGCCTCTCCTCATTTGCAAGACATGGGAAAAGCGCAGACAGTTGAAAAACCTTATCCCAATTTGGAAATAGACTTGGAAAGCCGAAACGAACCTTTTGTGAAGAATGGAAAACCCAGGCCCTGCTCATCCCTCTGCAAACAAAAACCAGAGACAACCGGGTCCCTCAACATAAACGCCCCTTTATGTGAGCATAAACCAGATTCAGTCTCACGACCACAGAGGTCATGGCTGCAAAAAGAACTGCCTGACCTATGGCTGAGCCAAGAAGGCAGTGTCACGTTTCAACAGGTGCATCAGGATAATGTGGATCCTCTGGGCCACCGCGAGCGTAGGTGGCATAGGTGGAGACCACGACAGGGAGCAGATTCTAAGGGGCCCCCTGTCTTCACCAGAGCCTGTCGCAAGGCCTGACAGGCTTAGGTGCGGGGTACCCCCAGGCCACTAACCCTGATGTGGCTACTCGTGGTGGCAGCCGAAGTGCAGGACGGAAGACTCCAGGTATAGGCACAGGGGTGACTGGTCACAGCAGGTGGCAGAGTCCCAGGCAGAACAGCAGGCTGGTGCAATGGCAGGATAACAGAAGTAGACATATAGTTGAAACCAGAAGTTTCCATCCACTATATAAAAAGCCTCATCTGCAGGTTTTTCTCTCTGACATGTAATCAGAATAAACCTTCCCTGTTTTAGATCAATTAGGAACCAAAATTATTTCTATTTGCCAAATGCAGAATAATGAGAGGGAGAGAATTTTTAAGGCATTTTTATTACTTTCTGCAAAGTCAAAAGTTTCCATACACTGGGATGACTCCGCCTTTAAACAATTTGGGACCGCCCATATGATGATGTCAGGTCTTTGGAAGCTTCTGATTGGTTTGTTGGCAACATCTGAGTTAGAGACACAGCTGTGGACGTATTTTAAGGCACACCAGAAACACACTGCTTCTGTGTGTAACATCATGGGAAAGTCTAGAGAAATCAGCCAAGATATCAGGAAGAGAATTGTGGACTTGCACAAGTCTGGATCCTCCTGGGGGGCAATTTCCAGCACCTGAAGGCGCATTGTTCATCTGTACAAACACTTATACACAAGTACAAACAAGATGGGAATGTCCAGCCATCATACAGCTCCGGACGGAGAAGGGTTCTGTGTCTCAGAGATGAATGTGCTTTGGTCTGACACAGTAATAGGGCCCTCCAATACAGTAAGAGTGAATTTCTCAAAGCCCACAAGCTCAGTGCCACACATAGTACTGGTGCTCCTCTTAGTACCTCACACAGTAAGATTGCCCATTTTGTATGCAGTATAAAATATCAGTCTTTTTTGGGCCACTAAAAAGAAATTGTAGCGAGTGGCGCCGCGCCCCGGCCTGCAGGCCGCAGGCACACCCGTACGCCCTCTCCGGGGTTCCTGCCTGGGACGGGTAGCGCCGCTGGCTGCGGGACGAGCTGCGGGCGCACTCTAACTACTGACCAGTCCACGTTCCTGCTCCGTCCGCGTCCTCGGCCGGCCGAGGCGCGAGCCGCGTCCCTAGGGCGTTCGTGCGCTCGTTCTTGTAAATTTAAAGGGTCAGTGCGCCGGTAATTGGCTGATTGCCGGGCGCTGCCCCTATTTATTGGTTCGGTCCACAGGACTTCCTTGCTGGATCTATGTTGCCCCGTGCCTTATAAAAGCGTTCCTAAGTGTCTTCTTGCCTTGCCGTGTACCCGACCTTTTGCTACGTTTTCCCGACTCTGAACCTTTGCTGCCCGCCCTTCTTGCCTGTCCACGACTATGGTTCTTGTCTGACGATTCTGTACCTCGCTGCACCTCGGCCGCTCTGGTGAAAACCGGGACCTACTTAGACTCCGCTCCTTGGCACGGTTGTTGCCACAGCTTGCGGTGGTCCAGTGGATCCACTAACTCGACCGTTACAGAAATAATGCCCCTTTTATACACACTGGTATAAAAGGGGCATAACACATAATTTGTGTCCCCTACAAAGTTATAAATCCTAGAAAACATTATCTCCTTTTGCCCCAAAACAGTAATACCAACTCTATCTGTGACCCCCTACACAATAAAATACCCACTTGTGTCCCCCTAAAAGGCATATGTAAACACAATACAATATCAGTAGCACTCTACAAAGCACTAAAAACAGTCAAAAAGGACATAAGAATTTTTGGAACAGCATTTCTGCTAATATGAAAGATATGAAAAAATTTGAGGTTCTTAGTGTCCATTTTTGATCAAAACTGTAAATGCCCACCTACCGCGGCAAGGTGACCCCAATTCAGGTGGGAACTTACTCTTCATGTTACTTCTATTGGTGTCTGAAATGTGGAGGTCTGAACAAACACTAAGATAGGTAGCATGAGATTGGGGTCACCTTGCCGCGGTAGGTGGGCATTTACAGTTTTGATAAAAAATGTACACTAAGAACCTCAAATTATTTCATATGTTTTATAGTAGCAGAATCGCTGTTCCAAAAAATGATGTCCTTTTTGACCGTTTTTAGTGCTTTGTAGAGTGCTACTGATATTGTATTTTGTTTGCATAGCTTTTGACTGCCACACCAGTATGTACCTATACGTTTATTTTTCAAAACGGATGTGCTAACCAGATTTGGTTTTTTGACCCCCTAAAAGGCATAGTCATAGTGTCTTCTCTTTTTTCCTTAAAAATAAATTCATTCCAATTCTTTCACAAACAGAGGCCTCTTCTCCCCATGAAATGAATGGCTTGGTGCATGTGGTAGGCTGCAGTAGTGTATGTACCATGCTCATATCCTGAGCGTGGACCCGGTATCTTGTAGGCCACAGGATTAACACAGTCTGTGCCCTGTCATGCTTTTGTGTCCAGCACTGAAAGCAGGACTGTCCATAGGGCAAACCAGGCGTCCGCCCGGTGGGCCGCTGGGGTCTGGGCCGCAGCGCTGGCTCGGAGAGCCCGCTGAGGGGGCTGGTGTTTCCCCCCGATGGGCCCCGAGTGCCAGCGCATGGCGCAGCTACAGGGGCCGCAATGGTCACAGATCTTCTGCAGTACCAAGGTCCTTACAACATAGTTGCCAACTTTTGAAAATGGAAAAGCAGGAGATTAAAGAGGGCGGTGCACGTAGCGCGCCGCGGCAAAAATGTGCATGGACACGCCCATCTTTTGGTGCGACATGCCCCTTCAAAAGCCACACCACTCCGCCTAACTGCATAATGGTTTTGCCCAAGAAGCCAGGTAGATGCCATTATAGCCAGGTAGTACGCCCCCATAACCAGGTAGTGCCCCTTACAGTGCAGGTAGATGCCCCTTTGTAGCCAGGTAGTTGCCCCCTTTGTAAGTCAGGTAGTGACCCCCTTTCTAGTCAGGCAGGTAGTTGCCCCCTTTAGAAGCCAGGTAGTTGCCCCCTTTAGAAGCCAGGTAGTAGTTGCCCCCTTTAGAAGCCAGGTAGGTAGTTGCCCCCTTTAGTAGCCATAGGTAGTTGCCCCCTTTAGAAGCCAGGTAGGTAGTTGCCCCCTTTAGTAGCCAGGTAGTGCCCCCTTTAGTAGCCAGGTAGGTAGTTACCCCCCTTTAGAAGCCCCAGGTATGGTAGTTTCCCCCTTTAGTACCAGGTATGTGCCACTTTAGTAGCCAGGTAGGTATTGCCCCCTTTAGAAGCCAGGTAGGTAGTTGCCCCCTTTAGTAGCCAGGTAGGTAGTTGCCCCCTTTAGTAGCCAGGTAGAGCCCCCATGTAGCTAATACAAATAAAATAATAAAATCCCTTACCTCACCAGGTTCCCTGCAGCTCCGACACCTCCGATCTCCTCAGCGAAGCAGGGGAAGTGAGTGCAGAGGCGCGTCACTCCCCCTGCGCCGCTGACCTGTATGTATGGCGCGCACCGGCGCCGGACATACAGGGGGAGGACGGAGGAGGGAGCGATCCCTCCTGGCTCTTCGCTGCACACCGGCCGGCGCTGTACATACAGGGGGGGAGGAGGGAAG
>JAODAL010054618.1:0-24511 GCA_025379985.1 Phyllomedusa bahiana
TATTGAAATTGCCTGAGCAAACAAAAACCTGAAAGAAGCAATTTCCAGTTCAATGCTATACAAGTAAGGGGGGTAATTGGCTTTCTATCCTGTTTTACTTCCACCTTCCTTTTTCATCAGGACTATATGTATGTGATAGAAGATTTTTTGAAATAAAGGGGTGTTTGATAAATATTTAGCTCTTTATAGGGTTAGTGATTAAAACAATAACATTTTGTCTCACAGATCTTATTACTTTTAACATTATTTATTCATATGTGTAACACATGGGAGCAGAGTAGAATTCCATGGTCAGAAAAAAATGTTATTTTTTGGAGTGGTGTTATATACATTATGTTATATGCAATAAAATTCTACTAAATCACAAAGTAGAAAACCTTTCCCCTAGTTAACAAAATTTTACTCCTAAAAATATTCTGACAGCCTCACAGGCTTTGGGCTGTCAATGATAAAGAACATTGTAAAACTATCTTTAACCAGAGCCCCCCAATTCCCCTTTCCTGTATCTCCGACGAAATTCCACCACAACTTTTTATGCACCTTCACAAATATTTCTTTTATCTTGGACATAAACATTTCTGCAGTGCTAAACCCCCTTGAATCCATTAAACAATATTTGTGGGACTATATCCAGTCTTTAACTTTTTTTAAATTTTTTTACTTATAGCACTTTTAAATCTAAATGAAAGGAGTTGTCTCACCATGCTGTTTCAAGGAGGTGCATTTCATTTTTCCCTGTTGGGGCCGTTATTATTTTTAGCATTATTGGCATATCAGTCCGTTAATCCTAACTGACCTGTTACAGTGATAGAGTCTGGGGGGTTTGAAACAGCAGGCCAAGGCAAACGAGCCTAAAGGGTTAAAGCTTGCAAGTAAATTAGCTCCCCTCTTTCAAGATAAGGAACACAGCATCACCATCCTGACCACTGATGCAGCCTGTAAGAGCAAAGCAGAGGTAGTAACTGAGTACTGCAAAATCAGAAGACAAGCACTCCAACCGAAGAGAAGCAAAATCAAAAAAGCAATTATTTTTTAGAGTCTTTTTTTACTTGCCTGCATTTTAAAAGCTAATGAAAAAAAAAAACCCCTTTAATTTTCAAACGATATGGGAACGTTTCAAAGCCTATTCAAAGTTCAATAATATTTTTTGTGCTTTTAAAAAATAAGTTTAAAAACCTTGACAAAATTTAAATATTATCCCAATTGGATTTTATATTACTTTAAATTTAAAAATTATTCATTCAGATTTTTAAAGTATCCAGTGAAGAGTTCATATCACTTCAGTAACTTTTTGCACCAAAACCACATTTATGATATTTTTATTCCCTAACCCACAAGTGTTAGTTAAAGAAACCAAAAAGATGAAGGACCAATCTAAATAAATAAATATTTTTTTTTAGTAGAAATAATGTATGTACGAGGCTGCACTAGTATTCTGGTGTCCTTTCAGCCCAAAAAGTGGAGGGCCTGTTCTCTCGATGTATGAGTAGGTGCACTCCAAATTTAGGCGCATTGCAGCACAACCGTATGATTCTAAAAATTTATGACTGGGTGACGCAAAACTAGGTGCATTACTGCTGGAACAGGTAGACCAAGTTAAAAGTGGTTTACCTGAGCCTGAGTTGTCGTAGTGGAACTAGAAAGTGCCAAATCTATGACCCGCAGTACAACAGTCTATACATTCTGGCACATTCTACATTGCTTTAAAGCTACTTAGAACCGGCCTCTATGTGCTTAGCTCATACATGTTGCACCATATGTCCATTTCCTATTCATCCATTTGATTTTGATGGGAAACCAGTTAAAATATTGCAGTTTGATATATATTTTTTAGGCAAAGCAAAGAATTGATAAAATTGAATGAAGACATGTTTATCAAGTCCAACCTATCATTCTATGATGTTCATCTAGAGATAGAAAAAAAAAACCCTATGAGGCGTATGCTAATTCGTCCCATATTAGGGGGATTCATTTTTTTCTGGCATCAAATACAGCAATCAGGATATAACCCAGAATCAACAACCCATGGCCAAAAATCTAGTATCTCTAACTTGTAATAATATTTTTTTTTTTCAAGAAGGCATCCAGCCCTTTTTAAGTTTCCTTAGCAACTGGCATATGGTGTTTCTAAAGTGGCTGCTGTTTACTTTTTATGGTGGCTCTTTACAAGTAGATTACAGTACTATGTGCTGTTTAATACAAACACCCAGGCAGTTACTAACAATTTTGGGCATCAGAGCACTGATCAGGGATCAATAAAGTTTGATTTAGGTTGCTTAAAGGGACGTTCACACGATGAGTAACATTTACTCGGCGGATTCTGCCGATGAAAACTATGTTGGCCGACATGTTTTCAACAAGTTTTTCACATGCTCTCCACGCAATTTATCCATTAGAATTGAACCCCTTAATTGATAAGTCTGATTAGGCCCTAATGATCAAGTACTCTTTTTGCATTTTTATATTCACATTCAAAAAATGTTATCTTTTTTTTGGTGAGGAAGCTGCATGAGGACTTTTTTTGCTGGATGAGTTGCATTTATCAATAGTATATTTTTGGGGTGCATATAATTTATTGATTAGCTTTTATTAATCTTTTTGAAAGGAAATAAAAAAACAGCAATTTTATTAATATCCTTTATGTTGTTTCCTCCTTGTTCTTCTTAATTCTACAGGCCACTATGAAGACAGTGATACCAAATAAGTTGTCATAGTCCAACATGCATAAGTTTGTTATTTTTGTGTGTATAGAGCTGTTTAAGGGCTTGTTTTTGTGGAATCAGTTGATGGTTTCATTGGTACCATTTTGGGTTTCATATGACACTTTTATCAATTTTTACCAACGATTTTGGAAGATGGGATGAACAAAATACAGCAATTATGGTAGAGCTTTTTGTTTATTATTTTTTACAGCGGTCATGGTGCAATATAAATGACATGTTAAACTTACTCAGCAGGTGTATATGTTTACAGTGATGCCCAATTTGTATATATTTTAATGTTTACTGCTATTACACACTAAAAATACTTATATTTAAAAAAGAAACCACATTTTTGCATCGCCATAGTCTTAGAGCCATAACTTTTTTTTTTTTTTTGCTTACGGAGCTGTGTAGGGGCTTGTTTTTTGTGGTATAATTTGAAATTTTAAAGGGTAGCATTTTGAGGGGGACATGACATTTAATCCGTTTTTTGGGAGGCATAATGAAGAAAATACAGCAATCCTGAATATGCCACTCCCATTCCAGACACTTCCCACATACACCACTCCCATGCTAGACACATTTATATTAATGGACTCGATAGGATTGATTAATCCTAAGAATTGCACTGAATATTGGTCATTTGAGTGGATACTACATACATACAAATGTCACACATGTACATACACGCAAATACTGTATATACTCGAGTATAAGTCGACCCGAGTATAAACCAAGGCACCTACTTTTGCCACAAAAAAAAGCGGCTACTGGTAAATTTCAAAAATAAAAATAGATACCAATAAAATAACATAGGCAGTTTAATGTCCTCCATAGCCTGGTATAGGCAGGTATTTGTCCCCATAGAAAGGTTATAAGCAGGTATATGTCCGCATAGGCAGGTTTATGTCCCCATAGGCAGGTTATAGGCAGGTTTATGTCCCCATAAGTAGTTATAGGCAGGTTTATGTCCCCATAGGTAGTTATAGGCATATATAGGCAGGTTTATGTCCCCATTGGGAGTTATAGGAAGGGTTATGTCCGCATAGGTAGGTATAGGCAGGGTTATGCCCTTATGTAGCTATAGGCAGGGTTATGTCCCCATAGATAGCTATAGGCAGGGTTATGTCCCCATAGGTAGTTACAGGCAGGCTATAGGCAGGGTTAATTTAAAAAAAATACAAGTACGGCATTTACCTCGCTCCCTTGCCGCTCCGCCTCCCAGGCGCTCCACTCCGTTTTCTCGCTGGCACAGAGCGCGTGAGGTCATCAGGCCGCGCACACAGCAAGATGACACGCACGCTGCCTGTGCTGAAATCTCTGGACAGCCGCTAGTTTTCGGCCGTCCGGAGTCCCCTGCGGAGCAGGGAGATTTTGCTCCCTGCTCCGCAGTTATATCTCTTCACCGGTATGCGCTCACAGAGGAGTCGCATACAGGTGAAGAGATCGCCAACAGTGCCCGGGCCACTGAAGTGCCCGGACGCTGTCGGCTGTACTTGGCATTCAGCTATATGCGCTCCCTGAGGATTCGCGTATAGCTGAAATGTCCCTGCCGGCGCACAGGCCGTTGCAGCACCTGAGCACCGACAGTGACTCGAGTATAAGCCGAGGTCGGATTTTTCAGCATATTTTTTGAGCTGAAAAACCCGGCTTATATTTGAGTATATACAGTACGGTATGTATATGTGTGTGTATGTACACCAACTTTACCAATGTTCTAAGTAAATATATATCTAAATGTCCTATTGACATAAAATTCTCACCAAATGTTGGTAAAAACCCATCCAATCCACACAGGCAAAGATGTCCATAAATTAAGTTATTTGTAATATACAGGGAAAAAATATTGAACACATTAAGAATGAGAGGTGCAAAAAAAACATGGAGAGTCATGGCACCAGCTGGAATCTATCAGTAATTAGAAAGCAATCCTGTCACTTAGTGAAAAATGATATCAGCTGATTCAACTGATGGCCCATAAAAAGTGTCATGACCATGCCTGCTCAGGCCTCAGTGCAGTCTTCTGTCTGGAAGGTACAGCGGAAGATGCGCTTTTGGCCATGATTTTGGTATTTATGTCTGGCTTTAGTCTGAACACAGCCCTAGCTTCTTCTGGCTGTGTCAATTAATATTGACAGGTTTTCCTGCCACACCCGTCCGCTGCTGCTGGCTTAGTGCTGAAAGTGAGGTGTATTTAACGAGGTGATTGACAGCTGTCTCCACTACTAGGCTGTGTTCTGGATATCAGGGAGCTGGTCCAATCATACTCTGGACCGGGTCCCTGACTTTCTATTTATTAACCACTCCTGCTTTCATTGTTTGCCGGTGATAGACCTTTCTTTATCTAGTGTGTGCGATATTATTGTCTATTTGTTTTTTTTGATCCATTGCTTCTCCTCTGACTTCCCTCTTTGCCTCACGTTTTGTACTGCTTCACCTGCTCTGGCTTTTGACCCAGTCCATCTGACTTCTTTTTTCTGTTTTGTCTGTCTCTTCTGTCTCTTCCATCTTCTGTGTTAACTTACCCAGGGTAGGGACTGTCGCCCAATTGCCGCCGACTATCTAGGGTTGCGAAGGCAAGTAGGCAAGGACAGATTTGGGGGGTTTAGCTGTAGGGCTCACAGTTTATCTTCCTATTTTTGTTTACCTGCTCTGGGGATTCCTAACAGGTGTCTCATTACCAAGGTGCCACACAAGAAACATTTCAGTGAGCTGTCTCAAGACCTTCACAACGTTCTTTTTGCAAAACATACTGATGGGATTGGTTACGGAAGAATTTCTAAACTACAGACAGAGCTGTGAAAAGATTTATCAGAAGAGTTGTCCAAGAGCCAATGACTACCTGTGACAAGCTACAGAAACACCTGGAATCAGCAGATACAATTGTTTTAAAGAAAACAATAAGTAATGCACTCAACCTCCAAGGCCTGTATGCACACTCACCAGACAAGATTCCATTGCTGAACAAAAAACAAGTTCAAGTGTGTTTAAAATTTGCTTAACAACATTTAGACAAGCCTATGAAATACTGGGTGAATATATTCTAGCCAGATGAGATCAAAATGTAATTCTTTGACTGCCATAATAGATATCATGTTTTGAAGCCAAATGGCACTGCATATCACCCCAAAAACACCATACCAACAGTGAAGTTTGGAGGTGAGAACATTATGGTGTGGGGCTGTTTTATAGCATATGGAACTGGCAAACTGGAAGAGTCGCAGAAAGGCAAAGAAGTGCACGTCCTTTGGCTACATCACACACTGATGATTACTTCTTTGTAAACAATGCCCTGTAGAATCAAATGATGAATACCACACACCATGTCAAAAAGAGGTGAGAGGCAACCAAATGTCATGTCAGAATGTCAGACCATTCATTACTGTTAGCATCAATGTGGTGTGTGTGCTAGATGACCGGCAAGGGTACCTGACTGGTATCTGACCTGGCTGATGCATAGTGCTCTCCTTGACGTTTTTAGCATCATTGCTGGCCATCATTTCTTCTCAGAGTGAATCAACTTCATCACTGAAAAGAATTGAAGTCCACTGGTACCTCATCCAGAGTAGATGCTGCCTAGCCATTGCAAGAGGATAATACCTGTGCCTGATTGTGTGGTCAGGTCCTCTTGCCGGTCATACAGCATGCAGATCACACTGAAGTAAATGGTTACGAATGGTCTGACATAACACTTGGGTGGCCTTCACCTCCCTTAAAAGTGCCTGAAGTTCATTGGGTGCCTTTCACCTCCCTTAAATGTGCCTGAAGTTCATTGGCTGTCTGTGCTAGTGATGTCTAATGTAATACGCAGCCTACCAAAACATCTCTCACTGTGTATGAAGAAGACTCAGCTCCTGAGTCTGCTCCATACATCCTTGCACCCCTCCCCCCTAATAACAGGCAGAGGAAGATGCCCTACCTCTGCCGGCCCGACGTCCCAGCCCTGGCTATACATTCGACGGTTTACATACATAAATTATCTCACACAAAGTACAATGACAACAATAAATGACTAACGACTGGTACAGGCAGAGAGGACCTTGCCCGCAAAGGCTCACAATCTGCAAGTAAGGAGAAAACAAACAGAAGGTGAGGGACAGACCTATTACGCCTATATGTTTTACACTGTGCAAAGACTGTGTATACGGATAACAATCGGGCCTCCTGCATGAACCCCATATTTTTAAGTTAATTTTTAGGGGGGGCGCCGTTAGGGGAAAATATAAAATTTTTTTCCGATACTACACCCACAACTAAAAAACTATCAAAAGGCACATAGTAATTTTTAAAAAAGATTTCTGTCTTGGTACATGAAAATTTTGAGGTTTTTTAGTTCAATGTTTACAAAATCTTAAGCCCACCCCCCAAAAACTAAAAGGGCCCTCAAATGCAGGGGGGTCCTATAAACATTACTTTCTTTAGGGTTTTCAGACCTCCAGCTTTAGGGGTGAAGGCCCCACTACACATACACGATTGTTTTAAAAAAACCTGGAAGGTGCAGGGAGTTAAAAACCCAAAAAGGGGGCACCCAATTCCCCATACACAAGCTGAAAACAATTTTTGGGTTTTTGAAAACCCAAAAAATTTTTTTGAAAAAAATGAACATAGGTACAACAATTAGGGCAGTAGACGGTCGTCAAGAGCCCGGCCAAAATGTGAAATGAGAGGAGGGGCTTTTGTTACCAGCTGCTATCACCACCTTGTTTCATAGATTTGTTAAAACAAAAATGCTTGCAGATAAATGCTTCATTTATATGGGCCTCCTTGCAATTTGCATACAAATAAAAACTAGGCAGGCGGGAGCCCGGGGCTGTGCCCTGCCTCTTCCACCAAGCTGGACAAAAACCCAGAAAGCAAGTGTTTAGCAGGGGAATGGGTTATTATTTCAGTTATTAAGAGTTATTATTTTGTTTGTTTTCAATGGGGGTTCTATATATCTACCTACCAACTGAGGTGGCCTATATACCTACCTATATATTAAGGAGCCCTATATATCCACCTATGTACCGAAGAGGCCTGTAAATCTACCTAATGAGAAGCCTATACACCAACCTACAGAGGGGACCTAAAAAACGAACTACCTACTGAGGGGGCATATAACCCCCTTCGAGGGACCCCTACATCCCTCCCTTTTATAAGGGGGTCATATACATACCTACCTATTAAGGGGTCTATATACATACCAACTTACTTACGTACTGAGGGGGCATACATACTTACTAGGGGATCTATATACCTTTCTACCTACTGTAGGGTATATTTGGTGAATTTTTTTGGTGCTTTTTATTTATTTTATTTTTGCAGAAATGCACAGCAATATTGTGTGCTTTTCGGGGGAAAAAAACAAAAAAAAAAACTAAAAGCCCCCAAAAAAAACAAAATGGGGGAAAGCACCTTAAGCAAAGGATTCCCCAAAACGAGTCGGGTTTTTTTCCATTCATGTTGTGCCGAAGTTTTTCAACGGGTTTTGTGAACTATTAAAGTTGAAGATTTTACATTGGATGCTGGAATCATCTATGGATTAAGATCACATCCTCACAAAGTACCCCTAAAATAAATAGTTTGGCAAATTGTTCCACTGAGTAAAAAATATCCCTGAGTACAAATGTTTTCACTGAAGAAAAAGAAAAACTGGCTAATATTATGCCCCAAAATGCCATACCCGCCACCCCAGCAGGTATTCCAGAAGAGGCCAGGCCTTTTCTGCCTGTTAGCAGCTAAGTGACAATGTATGCCAGGCAAAGTCCCTTATCAATCTCAGTGGCACTACTGAAGGATGTATCAGTGCCACTACTGAAGGATGCATGGATGTATGAGTTGATCATTAGAGAGGTCTTTGCACTGTCTATTCATAGATTGATACATTGTAATTAAAACAACAAAGCCATTTTTCCACAATTGAAATACCCAAGTTTGATTTTCTACCCTTCACTTAATTTACTTTGGGTCTCCTACTTCTGTGCTCTTTTAACTAAGTTTTGGCCTTCTATCCAAAACTTAACACAATAGTGATTTGTGTTAGGTAAAACTATGTTCTTGTTTTGACTTTCTGCCTCTTTTGATGCATCCTGGGTCTTTTTTGTTTGGGGCAGCATATTGCTGAAGTTAAATTTTTACTCCCCCTGAGTATCCCCAAAGTATTTTTCATGCATTTTAAACCCTAATTTTATTATGGGTAAAGTTCACACGGCTAATTGGGGCTAATTCGCCCCGCAATTACCCCCCGTGGGACGGGGGCGGGGGGAGCGGGGGGTTAAAGCGGGGGCCGGCAATTCGCCCCCCCCATTGCAATCACAGTAGCGGCGCGATACCCCGCTAAAAGTGACGGGTGAATTTTCCCCCCGCCCGGCGGATTCCCGGGCGGGGAGGGAACGTAATCCCATTTTTTCTCTATGGAACTGTGAATTCCCGAATGAAGGGCCGGTTTTTCGGCCCAAATTGGCGCACTTCGGCGCGTAATTACGGACCAAAGGGGCCATTTAACCGTTGAACGGGCCCCATAATGTGTAACGTGAATTTGTTTTTTTTTTGGCACAAGTGAATAATTTACTATTTATCCACATTAAACATCAATGGCTAATTCTCTGTCAAGCTTGTACCTTCCCAAAATCCATCTTTTTCATAAAAGACAAGGCAAAACCTCAGTTTTGAATTACTATTGTTTCCTACATTGATTTTTGCCATATAGTGATAGTTCACTGATAGACAGTAAAGAGGACATGTAAAAAAAAAACTGCTAGATAAAACTTTTTTTTGGTTGCCCATAAAACAAACGAGTTCCCCTTTATTTTATATAGTCCTGAAAAAAAGGGGTTCTGTTGGGGCAAAGGGCAACAAATAAAGTCTTACACCCAACAAAATTTATACATGTGGCCCAGGGGGAACATTATGAATTCACTTTCACCCTTTTTTTTCCAAAATTTTTAAGGTTCTTAGATGTAAGAACGGCGTACGGCCCAAATTTGCACATTGCTCCTACAACACTTTTTAAGCCAAAGTTTTTTAGCAAGAAAGCCATCAAATTGGGATAACACTCTTTTGCCCTTTTTGGATTAAAGCGTCAAAATGTTTTCCTCATAACACTTTCATTCAAAGTCGATTTTACACGCATTTACTTTTAAATGGTGTGTCGGCACCGATTACAAAAAAAGGTGCATGCAAATTGGATAGGAATAAGGGGGTTAAGGAAAAAACTATACAAATAATTCAAATTGGGGGGCATTATTCATTGTTTTAAAAAGGGGGGTCCAACAGTAAGAAAATAGCAGTAAAAGTTAAAGAATTGCACTCATTTGTTAAATATGTGTCTACTGCTAATTATTTATACTTTGTTATTTTACCCTCCAAACACTCGGCTGTTCCTTATTGGTTAATAATTTTTTAAGCTTTATTGTAAGGATTACATTTGCCCACATCTAAAAACCAAAGAGAGGAAAGTATGAACATAAAAATCAGATAAGTAAACAAAAATATATCAGTTATGAAAGAAGATCTTTTGAGAATTTTCTGGCAAATTCAAGGATTCCAGAACCTTTGAGTTTAGTACATATTAATTTAACTCAATTTTTTATTTTAGCAGTTCTTAAAATGTCACAGCAGCTGACAAGAGGAACCCTAGAAATTGAATGAATTATTATTTTTGTAAGAATAAGACAAGTTATGACATGTCTGCAATGTAGTCATTAATATGATGCTGAAATAATATATTTCTAGTTAGTAGTGTTATTAAACGGGTAAAAAGGTGTTGTTTTAAGAAAAAATTTTTGAGACTTAACCCCCAACCTTCACCTGGTTTATAACAAAGACCATTGTTTAAAAAGTAAGTGAATAGTAAAAAGAAAAATTTTTTACAATTGGGTAACCAAAAATGTAAAAAATTCGTTTCAACTGTTTAAGATTTAAAAAAACCCCAAAGATTGGTTATTTAATGATATCAAAAATTCATTGAGGTTATAAAACAAAGTTGATTCTATTAAGTGTTTGGCAAAGTGGAAAAAAGTCAGTGTTTGGGATGCCCCACGGACGGGTTTTCGACCGGTTTTCAGCGGGTTTGGGTTTTTCCACCGCCTGAAAAAGCGCCGAAAATGAGCACAATTGGCTCTAAAAGGAAAACCCTCAGCATCCCCCACGCACGGGGTTTTTCCGCCCGGCGGTTTTGCCGCCCGGGCATTTGGAACAACCTCTTCCTCCGGGTTTTCGGGCGGAAAAATTTTGCTTTCAATGGAAAGGGGAAGGGCTCTTTTGCCGCCATCGCAGAAAACCCTCCCCCCGCGGCCGGGGGCGGTCGCAAAAAAGGCAAAACCAGCCCCCCAAACCGGGTATTTGTCCTGTGCCTTTTAAACCCCCTTTTTGGGGTTGGTTTTCAGGGAAGGTTTTCCCCCAATAGTCAATGCTGTGATTATTTTTAGGTTAGGTTATTGGAATCTACACCAGGTCCATGTTGAGATGTTAGCAAAAGTCCACTAACTGTGGAACCCATGCTATGTGATTATTTATTGAGAATAGAGGAGCAGTAAACAAGTTTTGATGGAGTCCATCAACAATTTATCTGTAGTGAAGTCAAAACAATACTGGTACAAAGTGCTCAAGTGGCTTGAAATAAGGATTTGTTCAGATGGGTACTGCAATGTCCATACTAGATCAATTATAAAGAACCGCTTCATATTCAGATCACAAATCAATTCAACTCAAATATTAGCAAATTTGATAATGGAATTTGGATTGGTGTTAGAGTTAGGAGCTGAGATAAAAGTTAAATGGATATTCTCACGATGCTGTTTCACAGAGTCTGCTTTTAACAGCCAGTTTTAGCCTAGGTCCAACCAGCACAGATTTTCTGTCGGATTCAGTATCTTGAATCCACTGAAAATCCAACGGTAAACTGTGGTACATAGACAGCAATAAATAAATTCATGCTGTAATCTACACAGCACAGATTGTTAACTGTCGGTTCTAAAACTGGGCGTAATATGAAACATGTTGCATATTCCGCGGGATTCTGGCGGAATGCCGTCAGATTCCGTTTCATGCAAATCCAAAGACTGGCTGTGGCTTTTGTGCAAATTCCAGCCAATGACTGCGGTCCAGCAAATGTCAAAAAGCTGTTGGATTTTGGACAACATTTTGACATTTGCTATATAGACCTAGCTTTAGGTTCTCATTTCCTGGCTAGGCAGTGGGTGGGTCTACAGCAGTGACTGATATTTCTAGAGGGACGTAGGAAAATATTGCTAATAGAAGGGTTTAAACAGTAGAGAAGAATGCTACAGAGCTGTAAAGCGTTAAAGTTTGTCAGTAACATAAATAAATAAGCTCCTGTGCTGCTGATCACTCACACCATGGTCAATCGGGGCAGCTAGAGCAATGACAACAGAAAGAGATTGTCAGTCAGTTCTAGCTGTAAACTGAAGAAAAATCAGAACAGCTGATTGTCTTTATTTGCCTTCGCCTACATGTTTAAAGCTTTTCAGTTTGGAGAGAATACCCTTTTGAGTTTGGGGTTAAAGATAACCTTAACCCATGCAAATTAGAGGCATTTGGCTGCTACAGGGACCAGAAAACTATCCAGAATTTACTAGGAATTGGATTTGGGACATTCTGAATCCTGAATAGTTTGGCTAAACTGCTGTTAAACTTAACAGAGATCTTTAGAGTATGGTCCTTGTTAATATCGCTTACACTTGTGCTTTTTTTTTCGCTTTCAGTACATCATTTCAAGAACTGATGGTTCACATGCTGCTTCATAAGTCCCAAACTTTCACAAATGTCACTGTAATGTGATAATGTAATTTTAAGTAATTAAGTAATTTTAATGTTGTAGCCAATTGGGGTATATACAGTATGTAAAGTAATGTTAATTTTTCTTTGTTTTACCTCGTATGTTGAGGGATTTATTGTGTTTTGTTGACTGTGTCTTTGAGGGCAGTGAGCTGCTGGTTGATAGTGCTGATGTGCTTGTTTTTTAGGTGGAGGCAATGGGAGGTGTCTTCCTGCTTGCATTTTTCCAAGTGCTTCTTTTTGGATGATAGCTAGTTGCCCTAGGAACCTTGAGTTGATTTCATAGTTTATGTCATGGTGCTCTGGTGTTGCACAATAATGTCCAATTGGTTGAGCTACATTTGGTGGTCCTAGAACAAGTGAGCGTGCTTGTTCATGGAGTGCACAGAGAAGTGCCTATATCCTGGCACTTTATCTGAGAGACCTGATGAAGTGGACCCAGTGGAGATTGCTGGGACTATAATGAGCCTTGTTGATAGCAAAGCCAAATTTCTTTTGCGCTACCATCACAGAAGCTAGAACCTATCATGGTTTTGAACTGAGTAGTCAGCAGTAGGGTCTTTAAAAAAGTCAAAATCACAGAGATCAGGTGGATGGACACAGAGAGCAATCATTAAGTGTGGCATATTGTTGAATTTGTTATATTAGTTGCATTGGGCTTTTTAATTGTTCTTGTTTGATTTTCTTTTTTTGCAAACAGCTATAAATATATGTTTTATGTGTATATATGTGTGTGCAATTTGTGTATGTATTGTGGCAGAGTGACCTTAGGTGGTCACAGGTTTCTGCCACTAGGTAGAGTTCAGCAGGATACCTGCTGCAGACATGCCACCGAAAACCTGATTGGTGTCAGTAGCCATAGGGTACTGACACAGGTAGCTAGCATGGTTGCCTTTTAGCCCGGTATGGGTTTCCTTTCCTGGAACGGTCATAGTGTTGGGTTGGAGGCCGTTCTCACGTTTCAGTGTCCGGTCTTACTAGGCCTATTAAAAGGCTGGTACTCCAGGTGTCTGGGGGATGTGGTCAGCTGCCTAGAGCTGGGAGTGACACTGAAGCTAGATAGAGGTTCTGGCTCCCAGAGGTTTAAGGGAAGCCGTACGCAACTCTAAGGACACTGTTGTTTTTGAGGTACTGTGTGGTAGGCACAGACCTCTGGTCAGAGAAGAACTCTGTGAGTTAGTGGCTAAACCGCCAAATATTTTTGTTTATGTGTTTGTTTTTCTGTAAACTGTGTCCTGGCTAATAAAGCTGGCTGTAGAAAAGAAGTCTGGTGTCAGAGTGACCTATCTGGAAACGTTATAATCCCTAAAGTTAAGCTTGAACCCCCAAGATGGCATCTGAGAGCTAAGCTGCAGTTTACAGTATATATCATATGTATATATGGTGTGCTTGTATGTGTTCATCATATGGCACAATTATACATAGACACTGTGTTATGCCATCCACCTGTGGTATCTGTTGGAGTACCATAACAAGGTACCCTAACAGATTCCACGATGTTGCTGCTGTGGTGCCATTGAAAGCAACAGAGCATATTTGAAGTACGTTTGCTCTATTTGCCAAATGTATACACTTTCCATTTGAGACACAAAAGCAGAGTTTACTATGCTTCTGCATTCTGCACATAAAAAGTATACTGCCGGAAATAAAACAAATATAGTCTGAACAGAACAAGATTTGATTAATTATTCATAGTGGCTATATTGCAGTATCTGTCAGGGTATCTTTCTCATGCTACCATGATGGATACCACAGATGAACGGAATAATGCAGTGTGAATGGTTCTTTAATTGCTGTCCTGTAAGTTTCATAGTGCCTCCATGGCTCAAAGTTATTTTTTCAGAGAAATGGGAAATTGGAATTGGCACATTTGGGTAGATTTATCAATACTCATTGACAGTGTAAAATTAGACTAGTCTCACACTCCGGTGCATTTATCATAGTGTGGATAAATCTGGTGCATTTTAGAACCGTCTATTATAGCTTTACACATTTTATAAGTTGGCTTACTTTATGCCAGTAACAGTGCTAAAATTTTGGTGCATAATGTTGCATAGCCACATGCATTAACAAGTGCCTTTCTCCAGTCTACTCTGCTTTTAGGTTTATGTACTCACTCTATCAAAAATCTGAACAACATCAGCAATGGGTTATTTAATGTAAATCTAGTTTTAGATTCTATTAATTTTAAATACATTTTATACGAGATATTTTTATATTTTTGGGATATTGTCAGATCAGAGGAGGTGCAGTGGGCCCTGACTGCCACCCATCCCACTGTCCCTGCCTACTTGGAGTGCTGCCCTAGGCGGCAGACCCCAACTGGACGACAGCCCCTACACTGCTAAGTGCAGGGCCGTCAGGGAAACACAATGTCAAACAGTCCGGGTCGATAACGGTCGGGAACGCCAAAGCCAAAAACGGAAACCAGAAGAGAAACGGAGAACAAGCCGGGGGTCAAACACTAGCGGGCACGCGGTACAAAACAGAGGACAAGATCGAGGTCAATAAACAAGTCGAGGTCAAATACTAGGATGCCAATAACAATAAACGCAGGGGAATAACACAGGGGAACCCTTTCACAGGCAAGGCCTGAGATGTCTAAGCCAGTTTAAAAGGTTTTCCCTGACACCACCCCTTCAGCTGATTGGTGCGGCGTCCGGGCCCTCTGATTGGCGTGAGCGACACACCCCTTGTTGGGAGAGGCTTTTGAGCTGTCACTCCTGAGCTTCAAAGTAACCTCTCTCCCCGGGCGTGGGTCCAGAGCAGAGGGTTTAACCCTTACCGGAAGTTGCCGCATACAAACAGAAAACTGCCTGCCTGGACATATGACAGATATTATATATTTTTTATAACATTTTTTATGACATTTAATTAGTGTTGAGCGATTGCGTTGGCTATCGAGATCGAGCGATAGTCGATAGTCGGCCGCTATCGATAAGGTTTTTCGATAGTGAGCATCGATTATGAGCGATTACCATTAAAGTCTATGGGAGAGCAACAACACCTCATTATTACACCCAAACAAGGGTGGAGAAGCTGAAATTAACATCCACAACAGTCAAATGGATACGTGCTACATCTTAGGCAAACACACTTAAGGGTTTTAAAAGTCACAGAACCTTTCCCAATACACCGGTGGTGACTATATAATTGCTGTTTTAAGATTTACATGGATGCTGCGTCAATGAACAAATCTGGACTGGGCAAAAGTCAAAAAACACGTATCTGTTATGTTTTCGTATAATACACGGTATTATTTGCACCTTCAATTCACCTGTGGTGAATATAGAATTGCTGTTTTAAGATTTACGTGGATGCTGCGTCAATGAACAATGCTGGGTGCGCAAAGTCAAAAAACACGTAACTGTTATGTTTTTCGTATGATACACGGTATTTTTGGCAACAAACAACACTTGCTGACTACACAGATTGCTGGATTGTAATTTAACTGCAAGGTGGATATATCAACAGTCACAAGTGTAATGGGTAAAATTAAAAGGAACACATATCTGAAATGTATACTGATAATAAAAGTGGAGTTTTTGCACCTAACAAAGAGACCTGCAGTTACTAGAAATGATGTGTATCCAATATAAGTTCAGGCTGCCCAATATCCAGGAAATATTTCAATAGCAAACTGTTAATAATAAAGATATTCCACTACAATGTCTACACTAAGTCTTGGTGAACTTTATCCATGTTCTTTATAGATAGAGCTTGTCGTGTTCGCCCGCCCCCCCCCCCCCTGCTCCCCCCGCCGTGAATTTACAGTGGTAGATGCTGCTTTAAAATTCTCTAGCTAACTACATAAAAATCTTCAAATCTCTAATATAACTAAATTGGAAGGATCACAGCTAATAGTAGAGGTTTCTCTGTGCAGAAATAGACTAATTTCGCTGAGTTGTTTGGCCACAGGCAGAGCGCAGGTCCTATCCCTATGAGACGCTGAGAGACACTGAGGCTGAAACAGGAAACGCTGTTCTATGTAAAAAGAGGTCATGTGATTTTTCCAGCCAATCGCAACCATACACACCCCAGTCATGACGTCGCACACACATCTCACCCTGCTCTATTCTGTAATCTGATTTGCTGGCCGCCAAAATTACAGGAAGCGCTGAAAAAGGCGCGATCTTAATAGATGATGCTCAGATTTTAACCTTAATTATCGCATGATCTGGAAATTTCGATCACCATAAAAACCTTGCCGATTTCAACTTTGTCGATAAAAATCGCTCAACACTACATTTAATTAATTTAATTTAATATAGTTTGATAGTAATCGGAAATTACTTTTTATTATTGTACTGGTGTAAGTTGAGAAATAAGGGAAATTTTTTGCCTTTATGGCAAATCTAGCTCCACTTCGACTCCTCAGGCTCAGGTAGACCCCATTGAAATAGGTCTGGCTGTTCCAGCAGTAATGCGCCTAGTTTTGTCGAACCCCATTCATATGTGTCTAATATTACGAGTGTAGTGCGACACACCTCCATAACACCCCCAAAATGCCCCCTCATGCAAGGCGCATTAACAAGTGTTGAGTCTTACAAACAATGCGTCTAACACATTCGTTAGGTGCATTAGACATCGTAGACTGCTCACTTAGGCGCCTTTTATGCCAGTAAAGGGTGAAAAACGCGATCATACATGTCTCCAGTAGTTCCACTCGAATCCCTTTCTTGGATGTCATGTTGAAGAGCGAGATGGAACTATGTTGTCAGGATACGTTCATCTGGGCAGTCTCCCACCTGTTTAGCACAAAGGCCTGCAAGAGTTAATAAGTCTAGCCTGGGACCACACCCTGGGAGAGTTGCTGCTCCTGAGTCAGAGTGACAGCTTTTCAAACCAATTTGGAGGGCCCGGATTTCCCCCACCCAAACAGCTGTGGGGCCCGGGGTCCTTGGGCAACTTCTTAAAAACCCCTCATTTCCCTCCAGGCCTTTGGGCCCGGCAAAGGTTTCCCTAGCCCGTTTTCCGTATTTTCCCCCTTTTTTGTTGTTCCCCTTATTTTCCCGACCCCGGGTTGTTTTTTTTGAACTCGCCCTTTTACCTCTGATTTTTTTACTGCAAATTCCGAAACCGGTTTGGGGCCCCGGCTTTTTTTTCTGACTAATTTTTCTGGCTTTACGTTTTTTGGGATATACGTTCCCGGGGACCCCTTTAAACCCAAACCCCGGACCCGTTTTCCCCTTACGGCCCTCGCCTTACAGCGTAGGGGCCCGTTTGTTCATTTGGCTTGCCGCCCCAGGGCATTCACCCAAGTAGAGGGTTTACAGTGGGCTTTTTTGGCCAAAGTCAGGCCCAAATGCCACCCCCTTGGGCGTGACAGTTTTCCAGGCCCCCTATTTCTCTGTTCCCCACAACCCCCCCCCATTTACCCCCTTTATTTTCATTATAAGCAATTCAGGGCTTCCCATTTTGGTTTCCGGGTAGGCACAAAAAAGTGGGACCGAACCCCCCCAGGGTACCCCCCCAGGCTAAGATTTTTTTTACCAAACCCCTCCTCCGTTAAGTGAAACCCCTTTTTCAATTTCCCCGAAGGTTCCAGGGGACAGGGAAAAGGGGGCCCTTTTTTTTAAATTTTTTGGGGAAAGGAGGGGGCCCCATTGTAAAATTTCGTCCCCGCCCACTTAAATCAGGTAATGAGGACAGAGGTGGGAATTTTTATGTCCCCTACTGCAAAGGCTCCCCCCAGGAAAAGGGGGCTTTCCCCCCACCCCCCCGACTTGCCCGAGTTTTTTGGGCAGGGAAAACCCCCTTTTTTTTACTCCTTGGGGGGTTCTTTTGGGCGACCCCTTGGGTAAAGGAAGCAGTGGCGAAGATCAGCTTCCCCCACTTTAGACAGGGCCCCCGGGGGTGATTTCGGAGTTCCCGTTGGACCGTTCCTTCGGCTGGGAAAGACCCACCCTTTAGGTGCCCTTTTAGGGTTTTGGACTTTGCTGACCAAGTAAAAGACATTTGGTAAACTTTACCCCCAAACCCCCGGTACACTACCCCCATTTTACTCACTGCCCCGTTCATCACCCCCCAGGACCCCCCAATTTTGAATATCCCCCGAGGGGCCTATGCAACTAGGAACCTCTCTGCGGGCCCAACCCCTTTACCCCAAGATCTCCAAAGTCCCCAACCGGAAAAATCCCAAACAGGAAAGGGTCCACCAGAAAAATCCAGCATCAAAGGTTTACACGCGGAGCACACCTAAAAATGAACAGGGATTTTCCCCCTGGGGGTCGAAAAAGGGGTTTTTCCCTTCTATCCATTTTAAAATTTTCGTATCTTTCCAGGCTAGTTTTTCCCGGGGGGCCTTTGTGGGGTTCGGGGGCAGCTTGCAATTTTTGGACGTTTCCGTTCATTAAGCATCTGGGTCCATTTCCCCTGGGGGCCTCTACTATTCCTTCAGGTAGGGGGCGATAGTTTCTCCCCGGGTTGGTCAGGGGCAAATCCAATTTTGAAACCCCCGAGCTTTGAAATGCGGGTGGAACCCTATGCCACTGAAGGTGAAATTCTTTTCTCAGGGGGGGCTTACCGCTGCCCTTGTTTAGGGTTCCCCTCTTCAGAAGCAAAACCCTGGATTGACGGGAAATTTCCCTGGAGAATTAAATTGGGTGGGGTAAAACCCAATGCAGTAATAAATGTCCCCCACCCATCCTTGGTAATCGCAGAGTTTGACAGATTCCCCCTTTTTTTCGCGACTTAGCTGTTTTTTTCCAAGACTGGGGTCTGGCAGAAACCCCCCCCTGGGCCCCATATGATTGTGCTATTGACCTTTTGGGCCGGGGGGCAAAATTTCCTAAAGGAAAGATATCCCAATCGGCCCTGGCCCGGGAGAGACTCGCCATGAAACAGAAATATTGCAGAGACCCTACAAAAGGGGGCCCATACCGGCCTTTGGTGTCCCCTAGGGTGTGGGGTTTTTTTTTTTGTGAAAAAAAAGAGTGGGCCCTCCGCCCTTTCCCTTTGTTTTACCGGGAACTGAAAAAGGAACTTTTAAGAACCAATTCCCTTCCCTTTTGATTCCCGACCTTTTTTCAATAAAATTTCCCGGGGGGCCCAAATTTTTTTTTCTCCAAACGGGATCTAAAGGGGGGCTAACAACCTTTTTTTGGGGATAAAAGGGAGGGGGGGGGAATAAAGACTGCATTCAATACCCCAAAAGGGCATTTTAAAATTTTTGGTTATCCCCTTTTGGGTTGTGTAACCTCCGCCCCCCTTCCGAACCCTTTTTAAAGATGTTTTCCGAGATCTCATTGGTCATTGAAAGGTTTGTTTATCTGGAAGGCATCTTAATTTTTTTCGCAGGATTGGCCCTTCCCCCCAACTTTTAAAAAACGACGGCAAGGGTTTTGCAGTTTCAAGGGGTAAAAACCCCCATTTTTTTTCCCAAAATTTGAAAAAATGTGTTTTGGGGTTTCAAGAGATCCCCGTTAAAGGGATATTTTTTTGACCCCAAAACTCATTCCGTATGGATCCGGGAAAAGGGTCCGGGGCAATTCTCGTTTGGGGGTTCCCCCTTCCCTTTCCCAAAGGGCCTTACAGGGGTTTTGGGCTTTGAAAAATTTTTTAAAAAAAATGTATTCGTAATTTTACTTTTCTCATCCGGCCATTAACTGTATAAACAAAAAAGGGGGGGTTTAATTTCAGAAACCCTGGAAACCCGGGGGCCCTTAAGGGGCTTTTAAAAAACTCAAGCATTTTTTTGGGGCGAAAGCCCCAGTTTTGGGTTTCCCAAGCGACAACAAAAACCCTTCGTCGTTGAGGAAAGACCTTCGGAGTTTTGGGGGGGGGGAAAGTGCTATCTCAGGATGGGCCTCCTTGACAAATCCCCGGGCCAGGGTGCCTTCTTTTCCCATAAATTCTCCTTTTTGCCGGGGGAATTATGATGTTGGGAACCGAGAATTTTTGGGAAAATTAAAGGGGCTTCGGGGAAGGGGCGCCACTTTTTTTTTTGGTCCCCCACCCAAAGTCATGGCCAACCGATCAAAAGAACCTTCCCCTTTTTTAGAGGTGCAAAAATTTTTAAAACCCCCTCGTCAGCCCACTTTTGGGCTTTGTTTTTTTACTCAAATTTTAAACTTTGGGGTTTTACAAAACAGCCCCTGGGCCCCTAAAAATGAAAAAGGCGGACGCTTTGTCTAAAAGTTTTCTGGGGCCCAGTTTAAAACTCACCCGGGAATACCCGGGTTACCCATTTACCTAAAAAAAATGGTCGTCTCTGCCCATCTCCCCGCCCTTAGCCACGGAAAATCAAGACACCCCAAAAGGAAATTTGAGACCTTTGGATTGCCCCTTTTTTCTAAGGCCCTTTTTTCCCCCAATCAGTTTCGGTTACGACTTTTAAAAAGAATTACATTTTCATTTTATCCGGACACCCCGGGGGGGGGGGGGGGGGGGGGGGGGGGGGGGGGGATTTGCCCCTGGCACAAAGAGACTCTTTTCCCCAAAAAATTAAGGTGGCCCCCATTGTCCCGTATGGGGGGGCCCCTATGTAACACCCCTGCGACCCCTGTGCTCGGGAAAAGGGGTTCCCAAACTCGCCCTCCTGGTGAACTTTGTCCCCCTTTCCTATACCAGATCGCCCCGGGACTCACTTTTCCATGGTTTTAAAATGACCGATCTACCAACCCTGAGGGCAAAAACGGTCATTTGGGTGTAGTGGATCGTTTTTAGTAAAAATGTCCACTTGATCCCTTTAAGAACTGTTACCGTCTTTCTAAAAAGTTTTCCCGGAACTTTTAATCAGACATACGAAAAACCCTCCCATGGCTACCTGAAAATTTTGGGTGCCCCTGAAGGGGGATTTAAAAATTTGGGTTTTTCTTTTTTCGGGGAGAGCTCCTTTTAAGGCCCTTGGGTATCACCCCTGTCCTTCTCCTCTGTTTTTCCCACCCAAAGACTAATGGGCCCAAAAAAGGGAGAGGGGAAAATTAAAACCTTGTTACGCAAAAACTTTTGGTGTTTTGTCTCGGGAAAATCAGCGGGGAGACGGGGTAAAAAACTTACCGTTGAATGGAAAATCGCTTTTAATAACCAGCATATTTGTTCATCCTGGTGTTTCTCCTTTTCTGAAAATTATGGCTTCCATCCTAGGCTTTGAAATCATTGCCCCCGGGCCGCTACTTCTGAGAATAGTGGGGGGGTGCCCTTTCGTTAACGATCTGTGCACAGTCTGGGGCCCAAGTTCAGAAGAACATGTGAATGCCCAGGGAAAATCCAAAAGGAAAATGTGGAAAAAGGGGGGGCCCTTTTTAACCCGGGGGGAAAATTTAAAGGGTTTGGGGGTAAGGTTTTTGGCTGTCTAACCCCCGGGAAACCCTTTGTTTAAAGGGCCCCTCTGGAAAACTTTTTTTCCGCGCTTTTTTAGGTCCATAAAGTCATTTTGGAGGTGATTAATCCCCTGCCTACCCCTCTGAAAATTTTCCCTCTGGGTTCCGGGTACAAAGTATTTCAAAACCGGCACTCTCCTAATAGAAAAACATTCCATCCGCTATCCCACCTGCTAAAAACCCCCCTCCTCCCGTTAAAAGTAAGGGGGAGTTAGAGTATAGGTGGCCCCAAAAAAAATTTACCCTCGCAGAGTATAAAGGGCGTTTCAATACCCGGGCCAATGGAAGGTTAAGGTCCGGGGGAGAGGTCGTGGGTTTCCCGCTAAATCGAATTTATGGGTGATTTTCCCCCATCAAGGAAAATTTCCCCGACGCTCTTTTCCCGAGAAAAACCCGGAAACCCGGTTAAGGGCCAGTGGCCCCTCCTAAAAGGGGGGGGACTGTCCCGGATACTTCCCCTTCCTGGGCAATCCCCCAACCCGTTTTCACAACGGCCCCCCGCAAGAGTTAATAATCTAGCCTGGGACCACACCAAAGGGAAAAGTTGCGCTCCCCGAGCCCGGAGTGACACTCCAGGGCAAATCGGAGACCCCGGGGTGGGCCCCACCAAAACAACCCCGCGGGGCGGGGTCCGGGGGGAACTTCCAAAACCCCCTTTATTCCCTCCAGGGCCCTTCCCGACAAAGGTTTCCCTAGCCCGTTTTCCCGTCCCTTCCCGTTTTTGTTGTTTTCCGTTTTTTCTGACCCCCCGGGTTTTTTTTCTTTAACCCTCGCTTTTAGCCTCTGATTTTGGGACGCACTCCTGACCATGTTTTGGACCCCCGGCTTGTTTTTTTGGGCTAAATTTTCTTGGCTTTCGTTTTTTGCCATTTTACTTTTTCCCCTAAGTTTTTCCGAAACCCCGGGCCCGGGTTTTTTCCCTTTTGTTTTCCCTGCCGGGCCCCGCCTTAAACAAAGTAGGGCTGGGCCCTCCAGTTGGGGGGCCCGCCCCTTAGGGCAGCCCCGCCAAGTAGGGAGGGAAAATGGGCTGGGTGGCAGTCCAGGGCCCCCCCTGGCCCCCCCCTTGACGTGGGCATATGTACCCTGGTTTCAAACCAATACAGAAAAAAAACCCCCCCAGGCCAACTTCATGCAACCCAAATTGGGCTTTAAACCCCAAAAAATTTTAATTTTCAACTTGCCCCTTAGGAGAATTTCCTAAGGTCTAAGAGACATATAGTAAAGGGACAAGGGTTAAAAAAAAGAAAAAAAAAAATGGGATGTCCCCAAAGATAAAAAAATAGAGGTTTTAAACCCCCCTAAAATTTTGAAAACTATTAGTTTAGCTAACACAAAGAGTCGAGAAAATCTTTTGTGTGATGCTAAATCTAAAAAGAACAATAACGATAGTTCTATATTATTTACAACGCAATACAGTAATCAGCATAACCAAATTATAGGATTAATTAAAAACTATCTACTTATACTAAATATTGATCCAGGATCAAAACGGGTTATAATTTTGCACCCAAAAGGGCTAGTACTATAAGAAATATTGTATTACTTAGCTTGTATGTACAATCTAAACAAACAGTAACTGGTTAAAGACTATGGAATGTTATAAATGTGGAAACACTATATGCAGTTTATGTCAGTATATATAGTATATAAGATCCCAGTGTTTTCATCATCCAACACAGGAAAGCAATATACTATCAAGTAACAAATAAATTGTTACTCTAAATATGTAATTTATATAATTATGTGTACATGTTGCAACTTACAATATATTGGATATACCACAAGACATTTGCATTAGAAAATAAGAGAACATATTTAGATATTTTAAAATACCCCCTTTGTTTAGGTTTTAGGGGCTACACAGCCCTTTTTTGAGATTTAAAAAGCGGCAGTATTTAAAAAAATTTTAGAGGCCCTTTGGGAAAGGGGAAAATACCGTAAAACCTAAAAGGGAAAATATACTTGGGGAAAGGGGAAATTGATATATATAGAAATACAAAAAACTGTCCCATAAAAAGGGACAAAGGGAAGGGTTAAAATTTTAATGAATACCTAAAAGTTAAAGGGAAAAAACTGCTGTCCACAAAGTTCTGTTTTTCAATTAAAGGGGTTTCCAAAAAAGCCCCCAAACACATAACCATGTCTTTTTGTAATACTTATTTTGTTTTTTTAGATATTTTTTTTTTAAAAAGGACAAAAAAAAGTTTATTACTTTTTTTAAAATAATTTTCCAAAATGCTGAAAGAACATTTTCTCTCTGTGGATTGTGCCTGCACCTGTGAGCGGGTGATATCCTCCATGCACCGGATAACAGACTCTACAACATGTTGAGGGAATTCATGAGTGAACTTTCTTTTTTGTAATTTTTATTTTTTCATTTTTCAAAATAATTGCCGGGCCTCCCTTTCGGTTTTTTATTGCAGCCACAGTGCTTTCTGTTCTCTCTGCTGCTCCCTGTGAGCCATGCCATCAATGTTCTTCTAGTACCTTTTGAGGCAAGTAGAGGCTGGCTCTAGTCCATTTAAAAAAGGGCAGTGGGAAACTTCAGGGCAGTTTTTCCCACCTATCCCCCGCTCCTAGTGTATTTAAAGGGGCCCCACTGGAACCAAACCCCCAAAACCCGAATAAAAATCATAATTATGTTAGGTGAACAGTAAAGGTGCTATTCTGACTTACGTACCTTGGGGGGTGAAATCAAAAAATTTTTTA
>JAODAL010054619.1:0-5000 GCA_025379985.1 Phyllomedusa bahiana
TGGACTTTTTCGATAAAAATTAAACACTTTGATGTAAAGGCTGTGTCCACCCTTTTCATCCATTTATTTATGGTCACATACATATTAATTGCAAACTGAAGCAACTTTGCAGCAGGTCTCTAAATATTGCCTTCCTATCCTGTGCCTTCCCATTTACAATGAGCAAAAAATATATGGTTTAATATTTTTTAATCCCTTTTGGGTTAAAAACCCAAAAATTCCCCAAAAAAAATTTTATTAAATTTTTTATATAAAAAAAAAATTAATAATAATAAAAAAATTAAAACTTTAAATATGTCTCCAAAGTGATGCCTTTAAAAAGATAATTTTGGGCCCCAAAAACAAGCAACATTTTTTCCACTGCTGTTTACGGGGAAAGGGAAAAAAATAAACACATTCCCCCTAGTAAAACCAAAATGAGAAATTACTGAAAAAAAAAACTCCCCAAAAAGGGGTTTTTTTTTCCATGTTTATTACTATCCCTAAAAAGTAAAAATATGAAGTTACTTAATACTTTTTAAAATACTCCCAAAGGTATTTTTTAAAAAAGACAACCTTGCCCACAAACAACAAGTCCAAAAACAGCTTCGTGTGGGAATTTTTTTTTTTTTTTTTTTTTTAAAGCTATGGCTTTCAGAAAAGGTGAAGAAAATTGCTGCACCCGGGGAATTTCAAAAAAATTTTTAAAACCAGACCTAAAGTACCTAGGGGGCTCCATTCTGAGCTATCTTTGTGTGCTTAGACAGCAGTTTATGACTGCACATAAGAGATTGCTGTGCTTGGGACGAATTTTGTGATAAATAAAGCTCACTACACTGCTAGTTAAATTCTTGAGGGTTTGCTTTCCAAAATGGGATTTTCTTTGGGTAATTGTTAGATTTTGGCACTTCTAGGCCTCTTCAAACTTGAAATAGGGCCTTACCGGGTTTTTCACTCCCGCCGTTTTGGGGGGCCGTACCAAACCCGCACTGCAAAAAACCCCTGTTTTAAAAATTTTTTTACCCTAGCCAGCGCATACTTTAAAACAGCTTTCGGGGCCCCCCGCTCCCCTTTCACTTTCCCCCATATCATTTTTTTTTTAGTGTGTATGAAACCCCGGGGAATATCTTGGAAGTCAGGGCTTTTCAATGGGGCCCTAAAATTGTACCGTATTTGCGGGGCGTGCTTTGGGCGCATTGCAGCACAATTATGCACCAAAGTGCACCCCACAAATATGCCGTGTGAACATACCCTTACAAACATAGATCTAAAAAGGAGGCCCAAAAATCCACCATGTCCCGCCTTTCATTTTCACTAAAGGTGTTTAAAAAACCCCTTCACGACCGGGGCAAAAATCCCAACGTCCAGGCCCCGTTGGGGGTTCCCCCGCCCCCGGGCGTATGAAACACGTCCGGGGTTTCGCGCGAACTCTAAAGCAATTTCCGGGGATCGGGGGGGGGGTTTGTCGCGGGTAATTACAGCTGACATTCCCGCACCGTCGGCCCCACCCCGGGAATCCCCCGGGGAGGGGGAGGGGGGTTTAAAACCCCCTTAATTATCGCAAACCCAATGGGGCCGGAAAATAATTAAAAAAGACGCGGGAGAGCGATCTCCTCCTGCGTTCTGTCGGGCGCAAAAATTTTTGCACGGATCGACGATCCCGGGCAGCTCCTGCCTTCTGAAAGCCCACAGGGAAAGTGCAAAAATCCCTTTCCGGGGTTTTGTCTTGCCCTAAACGATGCCCCCCCCGTGCCCTGTGGGCAGGGCCCCCCTCGTGCCCTGACATTTGCCATGGGAACCCATTTGCCAGCAGCAAGCTGTGAAATGATTCCTATTAAATGAGAACCCTAAAGATCTCCCTTTCCCAAATCCCCTAGGGGAAGAGTAAAAAGTAAAAAAAATTTTAAAAAAGTAAAAAACCCATGAAAAACAAAAACCACGAAAAATAAAATAAAAACACATACACCGCCCTTTTTTTCCCCTTTAAAAAAACCCCAAATCCCCCCAAAAAAAAGAATTCAAAAATAAAGTACCCAATTGAATTCCCCCGCTTTCGTAACACCTGCCCAAATAAATCTTTTTTTTTAAATTTTACCCGTACGCTGAACCCTTTAAAAAAAAAAAGAAAAAAAAAACAATCCCCAAATTAAGATTTTTGTTCATCCCGCAGCACTAAAAGGGAAAATAAAAGTGATAAAAACCCCCCAAATAAACCCAACGTTTCCCAATTTAAAAAACGTCATTTTCATCCCGCAAAAAAAAAAAAGTCCAAACAAAAGCCCTGTATAGGGAAAAATTTAAAAAGTTATGGTTTCTAAAAAGATAGCCAAATTGCATAATATTTTTTTTAAACACAAAAAAACACTTTTTTTTTTTTTAAAGTTTTTTAAAAACATTAAAAAAAAAACTATTTAAAAATTGGGGGATCACCGTAACCGAATTGACCCCACAAGTAAAAACAAAAGATTACGGATACTGCACAGTGACTTAAAAATAAAAAAAAAAAACACTACTAGGATTTGCAGTATTTTTTTTCACCGCCTTTAAAAAAAAGGGTTTTAAAAATGAAACAAAAAGTCTTGTCCCCCCAAAAATGATACCAATAAAAAAGTTTAAATCATCCCGGGAAAAAACAAGCCCGTATACAGCTCCATACACAAAAAAAAAAAAAGTTATGGCTTTTCCCAAAATATGGGCCATGCAAAAATGTTTTTTACTGTTTTTAATAAAATGTTTTTATTGTATAAAAGCAGTAAAAAATAAAAAAAATATACAAATTGGGGGTTTTCCCGTAAACGTATCAAACCCGCTGAGTAAAAAACTAGCATGTCATAACAAAAGCAGGGGTGACCGCTATTAAAAAAAAAAAAATAAAAAAACAATACCCGGATTCGTAAATTTTTTCAAAACGCCTAAAAAAAACCTTAATAAAAAGTGAAAAAAAGGGGTTTTTTGCACCCCCCCTAAAAGGTACCAAATAAAAACAAAACAATTTCACCCCGCAAAAAACAAGGGCCCTACACAGCCTGCAAAAACACAAAATAAAAAGTTATGACTGTCAGAATAACAACAAAAAAAAAGCAATTTTTTAAAAGACCTTTTTCAAATTTTGTAAAATTTAAAAAAACAAAAAAACTATATAAAATTTAAACCCATTGGGGAATTGTACCGACCCCCATAGTAAAGTTTAACCCCATTTTTTTACATGCACCGAACGCTTTAAAATTAAAAACCCAAAAAAAAATGGTGGGAAAGGGGTTTTTTCCCCCCCTTGTCCCTGGCCCCAAAGCTTAAAAAAAAAGAAAGGAACACCTTTTGGGGCCCAAAATGCCAATAAACCCTTAAAATGAGGGTCCATGAAGGGGGGTTTAAAACTAAAAAAGGGGGGACTTCCTTTGGGAAAGGTTTTTCCCCCTTGTTCTTGACTTTTGGGGGGTTTGGGAAAAATGGGGACATGGCCCCCCCAAAATCTGCGTTCCAAAAGCCAAATAGCGCTCCCTCCCTTGGGAACCCCCCCGCCCTGCGCCCAAAACAAACAGTTTTAAAACCCAATGTAAAGGGATTTTGGGGAACTTGGGAAAAAAATTCTTAAAAAAAAATTTTGGGGGTTTTTTTTTTCCAGGAAAAACCCGTAAATATAAACCCTTTTAAAGCTAAAATTGCAGTTTTTTGGAAAAAAATTTTTTAATTTTCACAGCCAATGCTAAAAAAAATTTGTGAATCACCTGTGGGATCGAAAAACTCACTACACAAAACCCCCATATATACCTTTAAGGGGGGGTAAAAATTTCCCAAAATGGGGTTTTTTAGGGTGGGTTTAAATTTAAAGGGGGTTTTCCACCAAGAAAGGGTTTACGGGAACCCCAAAAAGGGGTAATTTTTCACTTTTCTAAATATTTTGTGATTAAAAAAAGTGAAAACTCTGAAGCTACAGCATTTCTCAACCCCCCTTGGTTACCAAAAAAGCCCTTTCCCCCAGTCACGACCCAGGAGTTGAAAAGGGCCCCGCTTTCGTGAATCACTTTTTTTATCGATGAAAAGGGGAGAATGAATGGTCTTTAAAGGGACCGGGGAAACAATATGTTTTTTTTTTGTATACAGAAAAAAAACCTAGCGAGTGTTAATTTTAAAACCCTGCTTTATCTGATGAAGAAGGGTTTCCCAAAAAGCTGATTAAATAGGTGTTCCCCTTTTTTTATACAGAAATCACAAGTTATATTTGATTATTTGAAGGGGAACATTTCACAGGGTTTCCCCCCTTTTTGCATGGCTCTGTGCTCTGGCTGGTGTGTCTGTGTTCGTCTGTCACTCCATGATTTTGTTTTACATTACAAAAAATTTTTCTTTAAAAGATAAGGTTTTTCCCCCACAGTGCAGTGTATGAACCGTGTCTTGCTGTATTGGAAATCCCCCCTGTTTACTGTTTTAAATTAAATTCCCTTAAGTTTTTTAGACCCCCCACCTTTTATTTTCCCCACCCCCCCACCCCCCCCTCCCTCCTCTCCCACGCAGCCCTTTATGAAATCAGGTGAATTTTTTTACATCTTTCTCTCATGCTGAAAAGGGCCCGAAAATTGGGCCCGGTGGCAAAACCCCTTTTTAATTTTTTTGAAATACCTAAAGGTTAACAAACTTCCAAAAACTGTTGGGAAATACTTTTTAAAGGGGCCCAGTTCTTAAAAAGGTGTCAAATTTAAAAGGGGGCATCGGGCATACAGGCCCCTCAAAATCACCCTTTACAACTGGACGGTCCCTAAAAAAATGTAAATTGCAAATTTTCTTGAAAATTTTGAGAAATTACAAATAAATTTTTTAAAAACCCTCTAATTTTTAAAAAAAAAGGACATTTTTAAAAAATAAAATTTTTAAACCATAGTGGACATAAAGGTAAATGCTAGTTATAAACTTTTTTATGGTAAATAATTATCTGTCTTGTACGCAGAATTTTGGAACTTTCAAATCACAGATTTTTCAAATTTTTCATGAAATTTTGATATTTTCACAAAAAAACAAGGCTTGTA
>JAODAL010054619.1:10000-24509 GCA_025379985.1 Phyllomedusa bahiana
TCCCATTTAAAAAGCATCGTGGTAAATCCTAGAACATGCAAAAATGACAAATCAAGCCCCCACCTGGGACCACACTTATCTTGAGAAGACCCCAAATCTTTCTTCTTGAAAAAGATTTGGTCAAACCCCTTCATTTCAGTGGAAGTTCTAAAAAAGCACTAGTCTTGGGGCTCTTTCCGATATAGATGCGCACCTTTTGACTTTGAGGGCATACCTATGATTCCATCATGTCTAAATGGACAACCCTTTAAAAGCTTTTTAAACCTTATATGAAAAAAATAAAAATTAAAAAAAACCAAGGATTCTTTGGTTTTGTTCTCTAACCCTAAAATCGATGATTTTAAATTTTTTAAAAAAGCAAACATTTTTCCAAATATCTGAAAATTTGATTTTAAAGATATTATTAAAAAAAAAAAAAAACAAAACCCAGAATCGCTCTGAAAACCTTCAAATTTCTTTAGAAGGACCAAAGATTTAATAACGGAAAAACGTTCTGTAAGGGTTAAAAGGGGGTTGTCTCACTAAAAGGGATTGTTTTTTTAGTTTAAAAGAACGGCAAAAAAAAGTCCCTTTGAAATTTTTGTGTCCATAACGGGTCCCCCTATTCTAGATACCCCCCGATGGGTGCATCAGCCCCAAAGTCGCTATACACAGCCTGACAACTCTCAGATGGGCACCACACGGGTCCTATACCTACGGGCCTAGTGCCCCCAACACTCCTCCCCTTCGGTCAGTAGAAGTCAAAAAGCCAATAAACACACCCCAAAATTTTCAAAAATGAAAGAAAAAACAGGACTGAGGTAAGATGAATCAATGTATAAACAACCCCTTTCATTTTTTTTCTACAGCGCCTTCCAACTTTTGCATCTCCATGGTAACAAACACAAACACATTCTTTGCATTCATTAGTCGTCTCATACAATTCCTCCATTATCCCCCTACCTATGCAATGTACATTCAGTAAGTTGGCAAAAAAGAGGACATATAAAAGAAAAAGGACAGCATTCAGACTACCAGTTTTTTGGGTTTTCTGTTACCATGGTGACACATAGTTGCATAGGAGCTGTAAAACACAACCGTAGCCCTTTTTTCCAGAAGATCACAAATGCTTCATTTTCCCTCAAGCCCGGGGGCCATGCCTTTGTGAATAAGCTAGTACGGAAAGATCCGTCCAAGACCAGAAAACACTGTAACAAGAGCTTCCTCTTTTTTTGTATTCTGTACACATAATAAAACCCGCACATTTCATGAGCATATGGGGGTTATGTGATTATACATTGTTTACAGAGCTTTCTTTTTTTATAAATTATGTCTTTTAAACTCCATTCATTTACTTTGTCAGGGGAACAAAAGAACAGGACCCCAAAAAATCAAAGACGAGCAAAAAGACTTTCTGAAGAAAAAAAAAGGAAAAGGGTAAAATATGTTTTTTATTCTCCATAGACCCCTTTTCCCTATGTATCTGCTCTCCCCCCCCCGACCGCACGTTTCCATTCATCGGAACATTTAGCTTTTTTTAATCCAACTTTTTTCCATGTTTTTGTTATATTTCTTCTGTACTGGGCTTATTTTGGCACACATGCTTCCCAAAGCAAATGTACATTTTTTTTAGGAATGCATTTTTTTTTAAAGGCTGGGGTATTTGCGTAAGTCCTGGGAAAAGGGGGAAATTCCGTGAATAACTTGTGGATAGCAAATTTCGCTGACATCAGGGGTTTCAACTAAAACCATTCTTCATAATTTTTAGAAGATGCGTCATTATCCATTTATCCCCAAGCTGAGGAAAATCGGACAATTTTGAAAAAAAATCACTAAAAGTCTGTCTGAAAAAAGGGCCCCAAAAATGCTTCCTGCAGCTTGTGGGCTTTGTATGTCCCCAGTGTCGGCTGGGTCCAGGGCCCACAGGGAAAATTGATTCTAGGGGCCCACCATTGAGATCTTCGGCCCCCATGAGATTTTTATTTTAGGGGCCACCCTGCACACGAAAATTATTAACTTGCCTTCTCTACTTTGCCTTTTTTCTTTTTGCCTTTTTTTTCTATGTTTTTCTCCTCTTCCCGTTTAAAAAAGCAGTTGAAAAACAACTCCAGGCCTGCCAGCTCAGGCCCACTGGGGGTCAAGCCAGCTTTTATTTCATTTGGTGCTGGAACCCCAGTGCAACTTTTTAAACAGTTTTCATTAATTGCCTTATTGTAATTTATATGGTTTTTATGGGGGGGGTTGGGAAAAGCCAGGATGCACGCCTTTTGCGGGCTAAAGCAAAGCAAGCTATTTAGCTCCACTCTAACGTTGTTGTCCAGGAAAACTCTGACCCATATGTGAAAAACCTTTAGGCTAGGTTCACACGGCTTAATTGCGGGACGTAAGGAAACCCCAAACCCCCCCCCCCATCCCAAACCAGGGCACAAAACGCCGCGGAAAATTCACATGCACTTATCTCCCCCCCCCTGCAAAACGCCGGGCAGGGAGAGGAGACGAAACCAAGTTTTCTAGAAACTGTGGATTTACCGTATTACTAAGACGATTCACCCAAATTTTTGCGCACTCCGGCCGAAACACAAAAATACGTCCGGGTTTAAAGCCGTGTAACATGGCCTTGAAGCTGGGGTCAATAGTGTTTGGGGCATCCAGGGGTTTTTAGAGGGCGGGTGCTCCCTCTCTCTTAGTTTTATCACCCCCCACGATGCCTTGGGGGATGCTGATGGGTTTTTCCATGGGGGTCAGGGCCTTTAACCCTCTAATTTGACTAAGCTATACCTATTAACCCCTTCCTGAAGGGGTTTAATAGGCTCCTCCTTTTTTTTCTGACACTTTAGATTATGCAGTTAAATTTTGTGAGCAGTTTAAAAACTGATGTGTTTAAAAGGAACCGTCAATAGGTTTGCCCCCCCTTTCTGAGGGCACACAAGCCAGTGTCCGACCTCTGTTCCCAGCGCTGTGCCCCTTATTCGTAAGTCCATTTTAAGCATTTACCCCCCCTTTAAAACTTATTCAAAGCAGGTGTTAGCTCCACCCACCAAAGGCTACTCCCCCCACTGACAGTTATTCACATGTTTCTACCCATTCAAATAATAGGTTTGTCAGTTGAGGGGGGCGGGGGCTAGCCCCGATTGGCCGGGTTTGAAAAAAAACGACACTCTAAGGGCTCTTCCCTATACTCTTCTGGCTAAAACTGCAGATTTAATCATTAAAAATACCGAAAACCACACTAAAAAATAAGAAACAAAGCGCTGAAGACAGCATGTGACACACCTTTTCGTCCTTTTGCCAAGGGGCAAAAACTAGGACAGGGTTTTCCTTTAAGTCGCTGCGAACAAAAAAAAAGGGAAAAAAGGCTAACAAAGCCATAAAAAAACAAAAAAAACTTTTTATGAAAAATAATGGAAAAAAACTTTTACATATTGCTCTTTAAAGGGTTTTTACCCTTTTATTTTAAAAGGTCTTCAGAAAAGGGGCAGGAAAACAAGCAACTTTTCAATTGGGTGTCATTGGCAAAACTTCTTGTTTTCACAGGTCCCCCTTTTCTTTTTGTTTTTGTAAACAAATTCCCCAGGTCGGGCCGGGTTCCCCTCCCGTCCGTGGTTGGCGAATGGGGTCTCTAATTTTTCTTCGTACGGGCCCCCCGTTCGGATTCCGGGGCGAAACACGGGAGCGAGCATTCCTGCCTCTCTCCTCAAGTAAGGGACCACAAAAAATTTTACTCCATAGCCAAAAAAAAAAAAAAAAAACACAATAACAATCTACAAACAGAAAACAGCAGAATGTCCCGATCCCTGCTTCTCTCACTCAGGGTAGGGGCCCGTAGCAATTTCACCTGCCACACCCACAGAAACACACTGCAATGATTCTAAAAATCAAAAACCAAAATTTTGCCTGGTGCCTAACTCTCCGCATAAAGGGGGATCTGTGCCGTTATAGAAGACTGGATCAACTGTAACAAAACCTCCCAGCTGAGAGAGGAAAGAGACATAGAAGACTAGTTCATAGAAACTGTCTAGATTGAAACAAGTATTGGTATTTTTAAAAGCTCTTACAAAATAAGACTGCATAGGGAGAGGACAGTGAGATGTGGACTCATACAGAGAGGGTGGGGTGGGGAAAGAACAGGGCTCCGGAGCCAGCATGAACAGTGAAGGGGGGGGGATGATGTCATCACCCTTCACTTAAGAAACACCCAGCTGGGAGGGGAAGAAACGCCCTTGGATTTGTAGAGCTGAGAAATTGAAAATACTTTGAAACACACGAACTGAAGAAGCGATACATCCCCTTTAAGCGTCAGTAATACACCATATCTATGAAGTGGTTAAATTGTGTCTTTCACTATGAATGAAATAAAAAAGATTACAAAAACAGCCCCAAAAATTGTGTAGAAGTTGATGAAAAAGTCACATAAACCTCAAAATGGTACGAAAAAAAAATGCAGGCCCACCACAAAAAAAAAAAAAAAATCGACCCTCATACATCTCGGTTGAGAGCAAAAAAGAACAATGTTATAGCTCTTGAAACCAGACACACATTTTCCCGTTTGTTTTTTTGTGCAGCACGTAGCTCATGAAGGAAATCACATGTAGTGAGCTGGCTTGGTGGTTATATATGGTGTGCTGCTGTAGTGAAAAGGTATTGTGAGTGAACAAATGGCACCATTACAAGTAAGTCACAAGGAAAGTATTAAGCGCCATGTGCCACTGATGTGAGAGGTGTACGTTGGCTATGAAATTTCGCAAAAGTAGACTGACATACAGTGGAGCAAAATGAGCAAGGGGGCTACCAGACGTTCTTCAAACCCTGCTGGATATGAGGATCTGAAGCAGATGGATGTTCCTTTCTGCTAACACAGTTGTACTAGCAGAAAAGGCTGGATGTTGGTCAGGTGAGAATCTTAAGAGAAAAAACAGCCTACAGCCATTGCTGGAAGAATACAAGCTGGTTTTCATGGCATTCTCTGGGCGTCTTATCCATGTGGAAGGCGCTCTCAAATAATTTTAGGTATGAATCAATCCTTGCAGATTCACCCATACATTATTATGGTCTTCTTTGGGGTGGATGGGATCTCTCAGCAAGACAGTGCGATACATCATAGGGCTAGAAATGTCCGACATTGGTTGGGAAAAGCAGACCAAACTTCCCAAAACCTACCCTACCCCTAAATTCCCCAGACTGGGACACAATTGAGCATCTGTGGAACTAAAGTCAATTGTTGTGTTCGCGCTATGGACTCTTCCCCACATACCCTCCAAAAGTGTACTGTAGAAGACCTCAGACACCTATCCTTACATGCACTTTACGAATACAGGTGCTTTACAAGTAAAACATTCAGAAGGGGGCTTTCACACCATGCGCTTTTGTTGCATTTTTTTATGCATTGTTTGATGGGGTTTTTGTTCAGAAACGCACAATTTATGCTATACATTTCTGCACAAAAAACGCATAAAAAAACCACACCAAAAACGCACTGTGTTTAAGCACCCTAAGTGTTTAGATCTTAGAGTCAATCAAATGTGCCATTGTTAAGCAGGGTTTGTATCTTTGTATGCTGAAAATATTGTAGCTTGTGGCACCACTGTATCGATCTATGGCCTCTTCCTAAACGTATTATGTGTATGCAAAAAAAAAATCCAAAAATGGGACATTATGTACTTAAAAAGACAAGGCCATACTTACAGTTCAGAAGCTGGACCATAAACAGAACAAAATTGGAGGCAAACACAGGCCTGTGTGCTACTTGGGAAAGGTGAAACAGGTGCAGATAATTGATAAGCACCTCACCCACCCATTCATTAGGAGAGCAGTTGAATGACAAAAGCTGCGCACTAAATAGGTCCCAAACACACCAGAAAGCGAAAAAACCACAGTGAAAATACTGGGAAAACTGCAAAAAACTGAAAAGCAAAGAAACTCTCATGAATTTTAGTGTGAGGGGGGTATTGCGGTATTATGAAGACATATGAAGGCAGCTAAAGAAAAAAACACGCTAAATAGTACAATTTGTGCAAAAGAAGCCACAGTGTAATACATGTGGAAACTGCACAAATGCAAAAATACTGATAAAGCAAACTACTCTCACGCCTTCTATGTATGAGGGGGTAGTTGCTGGTATTCTGATTGCATATGAATGGCACTAAATCCCAAAAAAAGCACCTAGATGGGTACCAAATTCACACCAGTATGCAAAAGAAGCCACAGTGTAATACATTATAATTTTTTAATCTGTATATGCCTTCAGTGACTACATAAATTCCGGTCACACAGGGTATGTTAACACGGGCAAATTTCAGCGCGCATTTCGCGTCGTATTGGCCCTCTAATATGGGCAAGATGCGTGCCGAACTTACAGTAACCTTTTTCTCATAGAGAACTATGCGTTACACCTCTCCCCCCTCATGCAATACGATCATATTGTACGCGCGGGGAGATAAGTGACTTAAAATTACTTGGGCCGGGGAAAATGCCATTCCGGGGGGGGTACCTTATAATCTTTCAGCCTCCCTGGCTGTTTGCATATGTGTTTTTTTTACTGTATTTGGTCTGTATAGAAGGGAGTTAATCACATTGTATCTGCAAGCAGAGATGGCACTGGTGCTAACTGCTGATGTAGATGGAGGTACAGAATACAGATATAGTACTGTGTTAAAGAATCCGAGTATTAATAGTGTAGCTGTAGATGGAGGTACAGAATACAGATGTAGTACTGTGTTAAAGAATCAGAGTATTAATAGTGTAGCATAGAAGATAAGAAGGCTGAGTAAAGTTTTACATTCGGCATGGCATATGCTCAGAACAAGGGAAAAGAGTGAACAAAGTTTCACTGGAAATGTGGTATGGCAAGGGTATACTGGCTGGGGGACGACTTCAGATGTCATTTTCGGTGATGTTTCCCACACAACTTTTTTTTTCTTTGTTTTTTGCTTTTATTTCTAATCGTTTTTGAACTCCTGTAAAGTTGAATAATCTGTTTGTTGTACATGTCAATGAATTTTAGTTACAGTAAACTTGTGTAACTGCGTAACAGATTATGTTTGTGGTTATGAACATTGATTGGGTCATTGGCTAGGGTCCTATTTACAAGTATAAAGCAAAGTATAGTAATAAGGTTGACGACAACTAATAATTTTATATTTGGGGAAGAGGGGTTTAACCGGTCTAGGTGGTATTGTGTAAAATAACACTGAAAACGTTTTGGATTACATTGGGAAAGTTTGACCATTGGTTTGAGCCAGAAAAAAAATTTTTTTACAAAAGCATCCATGGAGCATATTACACAATTGTGGTTTGGGCAGACCCGTGGTCTGTAAGTTTTTTCCCTCTTTCAGAGTGTGTATTAAATCGGTAGAAAATTGTAACTTTTGCCAAAAAAAGCAATCTTCCAATACTATTTTCATCTGAAAACAGAACTAAAATAAAACTTTTCATCTCGACACAGATATTAACCCTTTCAGCTTTAGGTTTATCAAAAACAGAAGGCCTTTTCAACTTGGAAAAGAAAACAAAGTTCCCGATTTCTTCTTTATGTATGTGTGTGATTGTCTGGAAGTAGCGCCTATAAAAAGCTTAAAGGCAATGTGTCTTCAAAAAAGGAGTCATTGTTTAAGTCCCATTTTTAGGGTAAACACATTTTTAAGGAATTTTGGGTTCTTTTTTATTTTTCATATCACTTCAATATTTTTTAATAATTCTTAAGTCCTGCAGTTTTCACTTTGGCCAACTAGCCTTGTTTGCACTGCTTTAACAGCATCAAGAGATGCTTTAAGTAGCTTCATGCACATAGGAGACTTAAGACTGACTCGGTCCCATGCACTTCTATAGGAGAGTTTTCTAGTCATGCTCTGTGACCTGGGAAGAAATCACTGTGCAGGGAGGTGAAAGGGTGAACTGTGACTATCTCCTCTTGTGACTGGTGGATCCTGTGTTATCTATTCACACCTGTGTCTCCTTTGAGTTTGACCCTCTTTGTGCTGATAATGAGCAGACTACTGAGACTCTTTCTCTACAGCACAGGAAGTGTCTGACGATTAGGCTTAGTGGCCAAAGTAAAAACTGCAGGACTTGAGAATTATTAAAAAAAATATTGAAAGTGATGTGAAAAATTTAAAAAATATATAACCAAAAATTCTTTAAAAAATGTCTTGAACATAAAAATGTGAGGTGAACAATAAGTCATTTTTGACGACACATTCCCTTTAACACCACCGCTCCATCTTTGGTTGGTTGATATATGATGAAATCTTTTATCATTGTAGAATTCATTTAACTTTTTGAACACTGACCACTCCAGTGGCAAGGGTTAAACAAATCACTACTAAGCAAATTCTGATTCTTAGAATTACTGAAAAATAACAATTTACCCCAATTACTCTTCCATACCAAACATTTGCTTTTAGAAAAAGTAAGAACGTAGGCATCGCTCCAAGAAATAATAATAATTTAACTTCTCCTTCAATCTGCTTCAAGCAACCGTTAGGCTGTATTAGGTCCCCACTTTGTATGGAGTCATGATTGGGCTTTCATTCGACCATGTTGGGTCTGAGTATAATTCTGACAGAAAACTTAATCATGGCATATTTCATCAAATGCTATATGTACAGTGATTGTTCACTTTAAAACATTGTTTTTTGTATAGCACCATACATACAGTACCTGACCAGGGTGGTACGGCTGTGTGCTAAGAAGGCCTTATGGTGGAACTATAGTTCCGACAATCCATTTTAATTTTATGTTATAAGGGAACTGTGGGTTAATAGAGGGGGATTCACGGTTAAGAACCCTTATCTATTAACTAGTCCAAAAGGGGTTGCAAAGATTCTCATGCTTCCGAGGATCTCGAGCGTTCTGCATAGACTGGCAACCCATTGATTTAAATGGGTACTGTGTAATACTTAGTTTCTCCTGTGGTGGCACTGCAGGGAAATTGGGCATGTACCGGGCAGGGAGAGGGGGAAAGGAAGACACTTTGGACAATCCCAACTTCAGAAAAGGATTTCTTGACCATATAGCATTCACAAAGTTGTTTTGGATGTAGTCTCCTAAGCCAAACTCGGAAGAGAGAACAGTATTAGTAAAAGTAGTAAAGCTGCATCAAAAGCTGCCTGTGTGAATCTAGCCTAAACCACCAATGTGTCTTTGAATGCCATGCATCTTAAACCTTAGGCTGTATCTACACAACAGTGATTTACTGTTGGATTTTTAAGCGGATTCGGTATTTAGAATCCGCAATAATCAGACTGTAAATCAACCCCTCAATAGATTTGTAGTCTATTCTATTATTTTTAGGTCTGATCTCAAATCCGAAAACCGGGTCACGTTCTACAATCCGTCATATTTCACTTGAAATTGGCAGAATATAGTACGGTTCAATTGAATGGGACAGCCGAAAACAGAGTGTAAAATACCGGTCGGATTCTGATTAGAATCCCACGAGTATCTTGTCCTTTGCCATGTGGACGTAGCCTTCATTATTTGACGATCCATGACATGACAATGTCCTGTTTTGACATAAAGAAAAAAGACTTGTGTATGGGCAGTCACCAAAAGCAGACCATGAATCTGTTCAGTGCAGGCTCCATTTAATAAATTATTGGAAATCTAGAAAATGTTCCCGCAAATGTACAAAATAGTGAGACCTTTTGAACAGAATTATCTTACCATTGCTGTTTATCATTTTATGGCTATAGACTTATTTGATTAAATAGTTGAGGGTGTGTGTATGTGAGTATGTTTAAAAAAAAAAAAAAAAAAAGAGCAAAAGTGGGGAAACTAACGCAAACAGATTGCCTCAAAAAGGACAACCAGAAAAATGCTTGTGAAACTGACCCTAAGGAATCACGAGCCAAATTTTCCCTTGTTACTCAATATAATACATCACACAAAAAAATTAAAAACGTCCTTTTCAAAAAACACTGCCACATTATAAAAAAAAATCCATTTCTAAACCCATGTTACCCGACAAACCGAGCCTCATTTTTAGGAGAGCTCCTAATAGCAAAAATCTAGTAGCCCCAAGTCTAATTAGAGGGCCAGATAAAACAAATCTCACTCAGGAGGATAATTTTGGAAGCTATCCCTGCCAAATGGCTGCCATTGCTTTTTTCAGCATAGTTGAAACTCCCCAATTTTGGGTCTGCACAAGCACCAACATAAGTTACAACATCAAACATAAACTGAATTGAAAAAAAGCAGATGGATCATTTATGTAATTCAATGTGACTGCAATTTCCCAGTACGTAGGAAGAACGACACAGCCTCTGCACATGAGACTGAACGGCCATAGAGCATGTGTGAAGAAGGGGGATATTCGGCAGAGTGTGGCCAGACATTTTAACGAACACCACAATCGTGATTTTAACAAACTTAAAATTACACCTATCGACCAGATTCCCCAGGAAGCCACCAACAGTTTTTAAATTTACTACAACGAAAAGAAACTTTCTGGATGTAAAAAATTGCAGACAATTAGTCCAAAAGGTTTAAATGAACTGGTCGAACTTATTTATTAGTATATCAGTATTTTGTATTTTTTTAACCAACCTTGTACTCGTTTTATCTGATTATCATTTAATCCTTTTTATTGTATTTCTTTTTATTGCATTTCATAATATCCCTGCCTCCAGCACTTTATCTATATTATATGCACAACAGCTCCAGATGAGCAGCACCATTTTATTCTTACTTAAGCCATAGACTTATTTGATTGCCCTTAATCAAAGTATAAATAAAAAAGAATATATATATATATTCATTCTTCTTTATACATACTTTTTGTATGTGTGTGTTTATAAAATTATAATATATATATAATATATATATATAATATATATTTTATATATATAACATTCAATTCATTAATTTAAAAAAAAAAGTATAATTTACCACACACATTTTTTTAGACATACATATTTTTTAAGACTGTGTGTATGTATCTATGGTTGGGAGTTTGGGAAAAGGGGGTAAGTTATGATGTGTTTTTAATAAATTTGGGTGGTGTGTATATATTATATATAAAATTTTTATATAATATATATATAATCTTAAAATTACCTATCAGTATATCAGAATATCCATCAACATATAATAAAGCTTTATTCATTCACTGTGGTATATATGTATAGGGTCATAGCAACTACTTTACCTTTTGACCCCTACTTTTTGCAGAAATTTTGTAGAATAGCAGGAAGTAGGGGACAAATTGAAGTGGGCATGATTGCAGGATCAGACTGCAGAACTTGTTTGTAGTCTGTTACCATGGATACAAATAGGTCTGTTTTAGGAGTTTGACACAAGATATGATATTTTTAATCAAAGCCATTTGCAGTTTTTTCTTTCACTTACATGTGGACATAGTTGTTAAATTTGTTGTGCATCCTACTCTGCTTTATAAGTTGTGGTCATCTTCTACCTGGTAATGAAGGAATCTGTAAGCTAACGTTTCTTTAATTTAGAATGAGCTCTTTAATTCCTTAAATATATATAAAGCTCCTATGTCTCCTTGTACGTGGCCAGCTACTGTACAGTTAATTAGAGAGGCCAGTACAATTTTAGATTACCATGTTAGGCTTGTGGTTTGTAACAGCAGATGGGTAAAGCTGTTCAATGTGCTTGCAGCTGGAAATAAAATATAGAAAGATTGCATTTTCATCTAGTTTGTTTCGAATCTGGATTTAAAGGAGTTGTCCGTTCTCTTAATTTTTACTTTAAAACTGATCCCTAGTGTTGTCCGGAAATAAAAGTTGTATACCTATTATCCGTCTCCCTGCCTCTCCCGTTTCTAAACTCCCCTGCTAGTCTCCACTTCCTGGTCCACATGCGACCACTGTGGATAATTGCTGGGTCACTGCTGGGAGTGAAAGCTGGTTAACTATTTGTAATGCAGAGATGAGATCTCCAGAATCTGAAGTCAATGCTATGGAGCCTTGTGACCTGCAGCCAGTGGGAGTCAAATAGGCATTTGTTTCTCCACAGTAAAGATATTAAATGATTGAAACCTTACCCGATGGTTGAATTTCTGTTTCTCACAATTGTACAGGGGTATGTTAACCAATGTGATCTTGTCTGAAAAGCACGGAGCATCAGTAGACCGGTTGCTCTCATATAGCATCAGAGATTGTAACAGAACCCAGAGATTAGGCTGGTGTTTCCATGATAACCATACAATTTGACACGATTATATCATCACATTTCTGGTCACGGACTCGGCCAAATGCTCCTGGAACTCGCAGCTAACATGCTTTTAATTATACATGTTAAATTGCTGAGAATATAGAAGTTTATCATAGTCCTTTTAGCTAGTTCCTACGAGCTGGATATGTTACTTTGGACACGTCCTCAAATTATAGACTTGCAAAGTATTTCTGGTATTCTTTCCAGAAAGCTCAAATATGAAAAAAAAAAAAGTTTTGGGCTCTCCTTGCAAACAGACACACAACTTTAATAGTGCAGCTTATTTCAATAGAGAAAACAACAGGAGACTAAGTAGAGATTGCATTTTTAGTAATAATGCCAAATTTAGACTAGTTGGCCAAAAATTACATCAAGACCCCTACATAAAGGGAATAGTGTACTTGGACAGACCCTTTTAACAGGCCAGTGGAGGCTTCTGCTAAGGCCCTTCCATAATTATTGGGTTAGTTATGTAAATTGCTACGAATAATAATTTTTGGGTTTTTTAATCTAAAAATTATCCTCAATGGGGTAAATTCTGGAAAAAAATTTATACTATTGCCTTTAGCTTTTATTAGTAGAATAAAGGAATTTATAACCCAGTTGTCTTTTGTGTTCTGTGGGCTTCTGCCCTGCTGTTAAAACCTCTTTATTTTTAGTATCCCTATTTCAGGCTTAGCTAGGAACAGCAGAGCTGAATTGTCAGTCTCTGCTGTAGAACCACCCACAGCCTGAACAGGAAGTTAGAGCCTGAAACTGCATGTGAAAGCAGGTTCTGTAATAACCAATGGAAAATCCCTTTAATATTAGCCGAAATAGATACTGGTTACAACCAACAGGAGATCACAACAGTCTTTCCATTCATTGACACTGAGCATAGCTCTTGACAATGGTGAGTAAAACACAATTAGGAAGTTGTAGTAAAGTGCTTTATGTTACTAACGCTTAATCACTGCAAGAAGTTCTACAACTTTCTACTATGTGTTTTGAAAAATGCTTGGCAGGATCTCATCCATGAGATGATAAACATGTCTTTATTGGACTTCAAGCATATAGAGACTTTATGTATTTCAAGCTATAGAGTTTATAGTCATAGCCTTTGTATGACTAGTGATTAAGAGAACTACAGCTCAAAACGTATGAGTAAGCTATAGCTTTTATAAACTTAAAGGGGTTGTCTCACCACGCTGTTTCACTGGGCCAAAAGCAGATTCATGCATCCTGTCTCCGCATGCACCGCTCTACTAATAGCACTGACTTGAGAGCAGGAGTTGATATCTGATAGTGCAGGGAGCTACAGAGCTCAGTATTAACAAAGGAGGCTACTTATTCGATATAACACACTGTTCTTAAAGGGGTTTTGCCTTACCTGCCCTTAGTTATTAAAAGCTTCTTTTAATACGACCGACAAGAGCTGCTGGCCGGGCTTCGGAGAGAACACTGATGAAAAGGGGGCTGAAGAACTTTTAAGGCACCGGGTAGAAAAAAGTTTGTATTTGTATACAAATCCACAGTTGTAGTGTGATTTTCTGATGAATTTTTACAAACGATCCCTTATGCATGGCTCTGGCTCTGGCGTGTCCCCTCGCTCTCTTAGCTCAGCGTGGGGTTGTTTACAATTTCCTTAGGATAAAAGGGAGTTCGGGAAAACCCCTTTAAGCTGCTGCAGCCCAAACCCGTGGTGACCCTTTCTTGTTAGATAAGACAAGAGGAAAAGGGGAGAGCAGGGGGGAAAACCCAAGAAACCTGTGTTCATTTACAATTGCTAGATTCTTATCACCTCAAAAAAGCCATAAAAATGAAGCAATATATTTGGAAAAACTGTTCAATTACTGGTCCATACATGTTTAAAGCTAATCTTTGTAGTCAGACAACCCCTTTAAGTCCAACAAAGTTTTAAGTAAGGGACAAGAGTGTCCTGGATGTTTCTGAGAACCAGCTTTCACTTGAAGCCCCTGTATTCCTGCCCGCCCTTTTGGGCAAAAGGGTAAGCTGGCTCCTTAGTATTGTTCTCAACTTTGTAATGTACTTTCATTTATTTCCCTTATGATTCCTAGGATATTAGTTGTTCTCTGAGCCAATAGGAACACTCTCCCCCTATTCTCTTTTACATTTCACTTGCTTATGTGGCTACTACATATGAGCTGAGGATAGAATTGCAACCAGTCTAGACAATCCTCTGAGCAAAACTGGGCCCAAAATCCAAATGAGCAATTACAAAATAACAACATATTGCTGGCCCCCCCCCCCCCATCACGGAGTCGCGCTATTATATGACTCCCAAACAACCCGGCGAAAATTTCGGGGCATACACAATTAGTCGTGTGAACATCGCCTTTGGCTAATCCCAACTTTAAAC
>JAODAL010054620.1:0-24508 GCA_025379985.1 Phyllomedusa bahiana
AAAATTTGGAGCCCGATGGAGCCTGGGGAATGTCTGTACAGTCAGCCCTGGGGACCTAGAGTAGCCCCAGGGCTGTCTGTATTACAAGCCTGCAGTCAGGGCACACTGTGCAGCCTTTGTCAAACTGAGGGGATGTTCACACAGCGTTTTTGAATAAGTTTTTTAATATGTTTTCAATTTGAAAGCACTGCATAAAATGCATCCAACATGCACCCAAAGTGTGCTGCATGTTTTAATGCGTTTTTGCTGCAGCAGAAACGTACCCTATAGTTTTAAATAGGGCGTCTGCTAATCAAGAATTGTCAATTCAATTCTTTGAACAGATCCGAAAGACGCATCACAAAGACGCATGTAAAACACGAATTGTCTGAACACCGATGCATGTTTCACATTAAAACTAATGCAAATCACACTGTACATTGTTAGATACGTGTTTGGGTCAGTTTTGGGTCCGAAACACGGATCCAAACACACATCTAAGAAACACCGTGTGAACATACCCTGACACGGATTGTAATTTATTAGCATACATGAATATAGTAATGCATTCCCAAGTGTACATAAAATTGTAAAAAAGTTATCATTCATGGGATAAAAAAAGGAAAAAACATAAAAAAGTATAGAAAAAATAAAATATAATTTTATTGTTCTTACATTACACAAAAACAAAATAAAAACTACACATATTAGGAATCCACATGACCATAATAACCTGTAGAATTAAGCTAACAGGTTATTTAGTATGAAATGTGAATTGTGTAAAAGAAAATTAAACAAAACTAAAAAAAAGGAAAAAAAATCTGCAGTAATTTCTATGTAAACTCAAATTATGTCCCCAAAAACTTCCTCTGCATAAAACAAGTCCTCATACAACTATGTCATTAATATAAAATAAAAAAAAGTTACGACTGTTGAAACACAAAGAGGGAAAAATTAAAAAAATGTGCTGGTCATTAAGGCCTTTTCTGGGCTAGTGCTTAAATTATTAATCTAGCTTAATGTTAAAAATCAAATAGTAACTTCAAAAAGAGGTATATTGGAACCAGCGGTATAGGTAAATAAAGTGCCATAGTTTATTTATAATCCATCTTGCAGAGGGTACAGGAAAAACAAGATAAAACCGACGCATTTTGGGCGTTACATATAGCCCTTGTTCACGGTAACAAAAAAGTCAGATACTTGAATAATTGTTTTGCTCGATTAGACTGCCCCATTTAAAACAATAAAAACAGTTCTTCTGCATTTTCACAAAATCTTAAATATGCTTAAAACAAATGACCAGCACAATTCTGTGTTAAAAATAAAATTGAATGTTTTTCAACATGGTGCCATATATATTCATTTGTGTCAAAACTGCTATGTACAAGATTAAAAAAAGGCTTTTTTGAATTTTTAATAGTTATTTTTTAATATCAGTCATGCATAGAACATTACAATGGGAGTCTTAACATCACTGTCCCTTTCTATGTGCCATTTTAGGGAATATAATTATCATGGGTTGTCTCTTGTTAGTAGCCAGAGTGGAGAGCCAGAAACAAAGCATAGCCCTCACTCTATCAGACCTGGCCCATCTATGTATTACATGGACTGCCTTCAAAATGAATGGCCAGCATATAAAACTGTTACAAAGATAATAAAGTAATCATGAAACACTACATTCTGAGTGAAACTTTCCATGAAGATATCATGTGATCAACGAGGGTTTCAGAAACCAATTCAATGAGGATCAATTGATCTCCAGGCTGGCTTCAATCTGAAAAAGGATTGCCCTACATTTTGAAAAAAAAGTATAACATCATCTTCATAAACGTCATACTTCACCAGAATGTTCAATATGTAAACTGTATCAACAAATAACTGAAATGTGACAATAGTACAGTGAATGGATTCTGTATTGTGTAGGCATTTTTTTATATATATTGTGAGACAGTGACAGGAGACGTTGTGGAAGGAAGATATGTTTCCCCTAGAACGCTCTCATATGTGACTATAGGGAGCGCATGGACAGAGCGTGTCACCGAGGGGCCCTGGGACTCGGTGAAAGGGAGAGCCCGACAGTCCTGTGTGTCAGTAGCACTATGCTGCTGACATGTGTTTTAAAAGCGTTCCAATCCGCTTGTGTCCGGGTCGGCTTTGCCTGGAGTGGTCAAAGAGCGGGGTGGGTGGCCACTCCCATGCCCCAGGTGAGGCGGGGCTCAGGCCTATAAAGCCTGGGTCTGCTGGCCTGTCATGGCTGCTGGTGGAATACTGAAAGCCACATGGAAAAGCAGCCCTGTTACTCTGTATATTGGTCTATGTACAAGAGGCACTGATTGTGTCCTGCTGTAGTCGGGGCCCCATTACGTTTAGTTAGAGCTCAGCCGAGCAGGATTTTGTTTTGTATTTTTTGCCTGACTTTAAGGCTGTGTTGTTTTGTTGCCATACTAATAAACCCGGGCATAGCCTTGACTTGGACTTTTTATGCTTTTGTCCCTGTCTCCGTCTGCCGAATCCCAGGCGCGACCAGAACGCTGAGGCTAACCCCCACATATGGTGCTTCGGATGCGGGCAACGCAGACGTTTAAAGAAACATACACCTTTTTAATGGACCTTGTCTGCAATTGTTGCAAAGGGGCCCAAGGGCCGGTGTAAAAGTCCTTGGATAACGCTAAACTCTATGTCCTGGGTGAAAGCTGCAGCTGCGCACCCAATCAGAGACCGCCAGGATGGATGAACTTTTAAAACAGCTTATCCAGGCAAACAGTAGCCTTCAGCTGATGACACGAACCAGCAGAAGGTGCATGAGGAGGCCATGAGGGCCCAAGCCAAAAACCAATGCCCTGCTCATAGAAGCGAACCGTCTCGCCTTAAATGGAGCAGAACACATTAATAAGCAGCTCCAAGGGGCAGGTCCTGGCGGCGGCGCAAAAATGTGCAGAGGACGCCAAGCTCGCTTACCACCACCCGTGCTGCCGTGCAGTCTTCCCTGCAGAAAATGACTGTACAGATGACGTCGAGGCCTACAAACGGGTCTTTGAAAGAGTGGTTGCAAGAGAAGCTACCGATGGCTCAGTGGGCTGAAGTGCTGGCGCCTTTCCTAACTGGGGAGCCGCAGAAGGCGTTTTTTCGACCTCAGTGAGCAAGACGCCAAGGACTATCTGAAGTTAAAAGGCGAGATCCTGGCTCGTTTGGGGAGTCAACAACGAATGTGAGAGCCCGACGGGTGCACAATGGGCTTTTTCCTGACCATCTTCCCGGGGCGCTCTCAATGTACGACCTGATCCACTTGGTTGAAAAAATGGCTAACAACCCGAGGAGTCTTACACCTGCACAAAATGTGGAAAGAGTGTCTTGGACAATTTTCGTCCGTTCCTTGCCTCCTGGGATCCAGCGCTGGTTGGACAAGGCGACCCCAAAGATGCGGAGCAGTGGTTAACCTGGTTGAAAGGTACAAAGCCACGAGGACTTGCTTCAAGCACCTCCCCGGGACGCTCCAAGCCCAGGGACAGCCCCTCGTCCGGAACATCTAGTAAGACTGTCCCATATATAAGGGGTGTGAAAAGTGTCCCAAAGGGTGGTGGCTCAGAGGGGGACTCTTTGGGAAGGAAAGGACCCAAATGGACAGCCCGGTCTAGGGAAGAGTTTCAAGGAGACCGGGCCGCAAAACTGGTGCTGGCGGTGTCATGGACCTGGGCATGTTGCCCGCCAACTGTCCCTTACATTTTGAGCCGATGGAGTGCGACACAGAAGGGGGAGGTCGTTATTTGCCCGGCCAGTGTGCTCTGCAGAGACTGAGTCAGAGACTGATCGGCAGCTGTGTCATCTAAAAGTGAATGACTATCCGGTAATGGCTCTCCTGGACTCAGGGAGTCTGGTCACCCTGGTGCACGCCAGTCTGATTGACCCTACGTCACTCACTGGACGCGTGGTAGGGGTCCTGTGCATCCATGGGGACCAAAGGAATACCCAACTGCCCTAGTCAAACTCGAGACTCCTTGCGGTGTTGCCTCACATGAAGTGGGCGTGTCAGGACCCTCATGCATACGGTGATCCTAGGGAGAGACTTCCCCCTATTCTGGGACTTGTGGCAAAAACATGTCACAAATGCGGTAACTATTGATAATGAGGTTGACATATACCATGTGTACCCAGAACCATATGACCCTGATTCCGGGGTTTTACCGCAGTAGGGGTGACCACTGAGAAAAGTGTAGTTTTTCCCCTAACTGTGATGGCGGGTGGAAATGGAGGAACGGGGGGGAAATGTCTACTGAAACCAGACTTAGAGGTCTCATGGGATAATTTTGGGACTGCTCAACTCAGAGATCCCCCCCTGGTAAAAGCCAGAAAAGAATGTGAAAGTCCATAAATGGGAGCCTCAATACCCAGGGGCCGATACAGGGGTTTCCACACATGGCAGTCAACCAAGAGCTGTTATACCAGGTTGACAAGGTTCGGGGGGGGTTGTGGAACAATTGGTAGTACCCCGCCATATCGGAGAATGGTGTTAGATCTCTCCCATAAGCATGCGTTAGGGGGACATTTTGGGTACGGAAAAGACCAAGAGCGCTTTCTTCAAAGGTTTTATTGGCCAGGGGGCACACTGACGAAAAGTAAAGCGGGTACTGTGAATCCTGCCCCGAGTGCCGTTAACGCTCCGATGCCCCATTTCCGTAGCCCCCTGGTGCCATTGCCCATCATAGAGGTACCTCTTTGAAAGGATTTGCGATGGGGTCAGTGGGCCCACTGGGGAAGTCTGCAAGGGCCATCAGTACATATTGGTGGTGCTAAGACTATGCCACCGGGACCCAGAGGCTGTTCCCTTACGTAATACATCATCTAAAAGTATTGCAAGGGAGCTGTTCTACATTGTTCTCCCGGACTGGTATACCAAAAGAGATCCTAATGACCAGGGAACCCCTTTTATGTCAAGGTTAAAGAAAGAAAATTGTGCAAATTATTAGACATCAAACTCTGCACACATCTGTATATCACCCACAAACAGATGGTTTGGTTGAAAGGTTCAACAAGACCCAAAGAGCATGTTAAAGAAGTGGTTAGTAAGGATGGGAAGACTGGGACTGTCTTCTGCCATACCTAATGTTCTCAAGTCCGGAAGTTCCACAGTCATCACAGGTTTCTCCCCGTTTGAGTTAGTCTAAAGGTTTGACATCCACGGGGCCTTCTAGATATACTAAAGGGAAAATTGGGAGCACGAGTCCACCCCTACAAAAGTGTTATTGAACACATTCCCTTATGCGGATCGTATTGCTGCAGTCATGCCCATAGTTAGGGAACATTTACAGCAGGCCCAGGAAGCCCAAAGCCCGGGGGTATGATAGGTCTGCCAAAGGTTTAGGACTTCAACCCAGGGGATCGGGTTCTTTGTGTTAGTGCCCACCTTGGAAAGTAAATTTTTAGCAAAATGGCAGGGACCGTATGAGATAATTGAAAAGGTCAGGGAAGTAAATTATAGAGTATATCAGCCGGGCAAAAGAAAACCAGAACTACTGTATCATGTAAATTTAATTAAACCGTGGAAAGATAGGGAGACCCTGACAGCTGTAAGTACCCCCCAGAGGGTTTCTGAGGTGCGTATATCAGAGTCCCTGTCCAAGTCCCCGAAACAGGAAACCTTGAATTCGTTCAGAGAAATAAGGTTGTTCTCTGAGTTACCTGGGCGCACGAAAGTGATAGAAAAATGGACATTGTCACCGAACCGGGAGTAAAGGTTCATCTGAAAAACCCTTTCCGGGTCCCAGAAGCTCGTAGACGGGCCATATCAGAGGAGGTCAAGAAAATGTTGGACCTCGGAGTAATTGAGGAGTCCAGAAGTGAGTGGTCCAGCCCTATCGTGCTGATACCAAAGCCTGATGGCTCATTACGCTTCTGTAATGACTTCAGGAAGTTAAATGAGGTCTCAAAGTTCGATGCGTACCCAATGCCGAGAGTAGATGAGTTGATTGAGAGGCTAGGTCAGGCCCGATAAATTCTCTACTCTTGACCTCATTAAAGGTTATTGGCAGGTACCCCTTACCAAAAGGGCCAAAGAAAAGACCGCTTTTGCCACCCCAGATGGTCTGTTTCAGTACGTCTGCTTACCGTTTGGGTTGCATGGGGCTCCAGCAACCTTCCAGAGGCTAATGGATGTACTTCTCAAGCCCCATCGTCGTTATGCTTCAGCGTATCTCGACGACATAATTATCTTTAGTGAGGACTGGGACAGCCATCTATCTAAGGTACAGGCTGTGCTTGATTCGCTTAGAGAAGCAGGGCTTACAGCAAATCCAAAAAAGTGTGCCTTAGGTCTGGAAGAAGCCCGGTACCTGGGGTATGTAATTGGTAGGGGTATAATAAAACCACAAGTCAATAAAGTAAGAGGCTTACAAGGGCGGCCACAAACCTACTACAAAGAAGAAAGTTTAAAGGGCTTTTTTAGGTATTGTAGGGTATTACGAAGATTCATTCCGAACTTTGCTAGCATTTGCGCTCCTTTTCACAGACCTGACAAGACACAGTTAGGTCAGTTATGGTTTTCCTGGGGCCCAGAAGCGGGGAACGGGGCGTTTCCCAAAAGTTAAAGATGGCCCTGTGAAAAAAGCCAGTCCCAGTCACCCCTAACTTTAAAGAGAGATTTATTGTGCAGACCGATGCGTCTGACATGGGGCTAGTTGCAGTTTCTTTCCCAGCAGGTGGATGGAGAAGAGCACCCCGTACATATCTAAGTAGAAAGTCACACCGCCTTTAGCGAACTATATAATTGTTGAGCGGGAGTGCTTTGGCCATCAAGGGCCTCGATCCCTCAAATATTACCTACTGACGAAGACACTTTAGGTTAATCACGGGCCCTTCACCACTAACCTGGATGTCCCAGGCCAAAAAAGAAAAATGCAAGAGTCACAAGGTTGGTTCTTGACATTACAGAATTTAGCTTTTCTTTTGGAAATAGGGCTGGAAAAATACAGGGCAATGCGACGGTTATCAAGAGTCCACTGTTTGTGGCTAAAGTGTCCGACCCCCACAGGTTCGAACAGAAAGGGGGGGGGTATGTGAACAGTGACAGGCGACGTTGTGGAAGGAAAAATGTTTCCCCTAGAAGCTCTCATAAGTGACTATAGGGAGCGCATGGACAGATGCGTGTCACCGAGTGGCCTGGGACTCGGTGAAGGGGGAGCCGACAGTCCTGTTGTCAGTACACTATGCTGCTGACATGTGTTTTAAAAGCAGTTCCAATCCTTGTGTCCGGGTCTGCTTTTCCTGGAGTGGTCAAAGAGCTGGGTGGGTGGCCCACTCCCCCGCCCCAGGTGAGGCGGGGCTAGGCCTATAAACCTGGGTCCTGCAGGCCTGTCATGGTGCTGGTGGAATAAATGCAAGCCACATGGTAAGCAGCCCTGTTACTCTGTATATTGGTCTATGTACAAGAGGCACTGAGGTGTCTCTCTGCTGTAGTCAGGGCCATTACTGTTTAGTTAGAGCTCAGGCCGAGCGGATTTTGTTTTGGGATGTTTTGCCTGACATTAAGGCTGTGTTGTTTTGTTGCCATACTAATAAACCCAGGCATAGCCTGGACTTGGGCTTTTTATGCTGTGTTCCCCTGTCTCCGTTGCCAAATCCCAGGCTGCAACCTGAACGCGAGGCTAACCCCCCACAAATATATATATTATATAATATATTTAAAATATATATATATATATATATATATATTATATATATTATATATATATATATATATATATTATATATATTATATGTGTGTGTGTCTATGATCCTTGTGAAGCTTAAATCTATGGTCATTTTCAGTTCTGTGAATTTGGACAGATGCCATTGAAGAACATTTGTGAAAATTCATTCATTAAATCTGAAAAACATAATTTTATGAAGCATGGCTATGCCAGCTGTGAATTTCCTGGCCACATTTAGTTTTAGCTCAAGTCGTTTAGCTTAGAAGAAGAGTAGGATACATATAAAAAAACAAAAAAAAAAATTATTAGCAGTCAAAGTACTAAATCGGAAAGTGAATACCCGAAAATAAAGTCTTGACCCTCTTCAAAAGTCTTAAATTAAACTATTTATTTACCAGTCAACGACACGAGTGATATGGAAAGGAGAACAAAAATTGTTATATGGTAGAAGTAAGTGGTAGATTCAAACAAAAGTCGTATAAGTCAGAAATTTACTATCAAACCAGATCCATTTTAGCAGCCTTCATACACTTACATAAAAGTCCAACAGCTGTAGAGGGAAGTGGTGGATAGAGATAGTGTAACTGGCCGTTCTTTATTGTCTATCAACAATGACTATAGAGTGACGCTGCTGAAATGTAATTGAACCTATTCAGTGTATTCATATACATCTGTCATTATTAAATGGCTGTAACTATGTACAGTGGGGAAAAAAAGTATTTAGTCAGCCACTAATTGTGCAAGTTCTCCCACTTAAAAAGATGGGAGGCGCCTGTAAATGACATCATAGGTAGACCACAACTATGAGAGACAAAATGAGAAAACAAATCCAGAAAATCTCATTGTCTGATTTTGAAAGAATTTATTTGCAAATTATGGTGGAAAATAAGTATTTGGTCAATAACAAAAGTTCATCTCAATACTTTGTTATATATCCTTTGTTGGCAATGACAGAGGTCAATCGTTTTCTGTAAGTCTTCACAAGGTTGGCATACACTGTTGCTGGTATGTTGTTGGCCCAGTCCTCCATGCAGATCTCCTCTAGAGCAGTGATGTTTTGGGGCAACACGGACTTTCAACTCCCTCCAAAGGTTTTCAAAGGGGTTGAGTTCTGGAGACTGGCTAGCCCACCCCAGGAACTTGAAATGCTTCTTACGAAGCCACTCCTTCATTGCCCTGGCTTGGGATCATTGTCATGCTGAAAGATCCAATCACGTTTCATCTTCAATGCCATTGCTGATGGAAGGAGGTTTGCACTCAAAATCTCACGATACATGGCCCCATTAATTATTTCATGTACACGGATGAGTCGTCCTTGTCTCTTTGCAGAGAACTAGCCCTAGAGCATGATGTTGCCACCCCCATGCTTCAAAGTAGGTATGGTGTTCTTTGGATGCAACTCAGCATTCTCTCTCCTCCAAACACGAGTTGTGTTTCTAACAAACAGTTCTACTTTGTTTTCATCTGACCATATGATATTCTCCCAGTACTCTTCTGGATCATCCAAATGCTCTCTAACAAACTTCAGAAAGGTCTGGACAAGTACTGGCTGAAGCAGGGGGACACGTCTGGCACTGCAGGATCTGAGTCCCTGGCGGCGTAGTGTGTTACTGATGGTAGCCTTTTCTACGTTAGTCCCAGCTCTCTGCAGGTCATTCACTTGGTCTCCCTGTGTGGTTTTGGGATTTTGAATCACCGTTCTTGTGATCATTTTGACCCCCACGGGTTGAGACCTTGCCTGGAGCCTCAGATGTAGGGAGATTACCAGTGGTCTTGTATGTCTTCCATTTTCTAATTATTGCTCCCACAGTTGATTTGTTCACACTAAGCTGCTTGCCTATTGCAGATTCAGTCTTCCCAGCTTGGTGATACTAAGACATGTCATGTGACAGAGAGACACGACGGAGCAGCAGCCATCTTAGAGAGGAAAAGTAATGGGACTGAGAGCGCATGCAGAGGACAAACGCTGAGCGAGTTTCTGTTTAGCTCTCCTCATTCTGTGAACCCATGAATTGTGATCAGCTCCTGTGAGAGAGAAGAGTTCAACTGGCAGCATTGATGCTGTTGGCGAGGAAAGCACTGTGATCTGCAGGATCCAGAGACAGGGAGGAACGACTACCATCTTGGATATCAGACTCCAACGGAAGAGACCCTCATCTCAGAGCAGTGACTGTCCACAATTGCAAGGTAGACCCGGGTCGATAGGTTGCACACCAACTAACTTTGAACTATTTCCAGGCCTGTAGTTAGTCTATTTAGGGCCAGATTTGGAGTCAGGCCATAGGTGTCTATTTGAGAACCATTCATTATTCGGGACATTGGAGAGGGTTTGACATATTACTGTTACTATTGTCACCTGTTCACTTGTATTACTCCAAATGTTGTATATATCTTCTGGGAATAGTGGGTAAAGCTAATTAGGTTGTAAGCTGCTGTGCTACACCGCGAGCGCGCCTTTGAACTGCACCACATACAATTGTTCCTGTTTTGTAAGGTATTAAAAGGTAAAGGGTGATCAGCCTTTCCGAGCCCTGTGGGTAGGTAAACATATCGTGTATCTGGAGGATACACAGGGGTCTTTGTCACATCTTTGTACATGTATATTTGGGGAATTTGTTGAACATACTTTTCCAGCAAGTTCAGTAAAATATACTTTTGGTTGAACTGGTGTTGGAGTCCTTTTCCTCGTTCATGACTTCGCTGTATTCTGGGAAGCCCACTTCGGTACACGGCCTACAAGTGCACAGATTAGAAAGCAGGAGGATGTAAAAAAAAGGGGCTGAAGAAATCAGTTTATTGAGATTTTAGCTTTCCAGAGAGCTCAGGTTACACAGAATGTTAAAGAGAAGTGAGATAGCGGGACAAGAAAAATGTGCTGGCTGTGGGATGAGTGTCTTATTTAACCTTAGTGCCGGACTAACAGCTACACTGTTCCTTACTACTTTCTATGTACTTCTACTGCCATGTACTCCATGCTGCTTCTCTTGCACTCTTATGCACAGTAAGGGCCACATATATAAAAACTGTCTAGGTCTAAAACTCTCTTTGTTGTCCATAACAACTAATCAGAGCTTCCCTGAAAGGAAAAGCACTATATGAAATTAAAGAGGCGCTCTCATTGGTTGCTATGGGCATCAAAGAAAGTTTTAGACCGAGACAGTTTTCATACACGTGGCCCTAAGAGTGTATAGCTTTCACTATCTACTTCTACTCTCTTTATAGACTTCTATAACCAGCTGTAACCTGAGCTCCCAATGAAGCAGGAACCTTGTCTTTTGTTGAAGAAAAATACCAGTGATTTTGAGTAAGTGCATAGAAAAAAGAAGGAGGATAGAGAAAAGGAAGTTGATAACAAGCAAGCATTTTTCACAAAGTTCTTATTTTTACTTGTACTGTTGATTTATGGTAAATTGTGTTAATATTGAAGAGACACTTTAACATGTCTCTCCAATAAACTATGTAAACTATGGGCAAAAGAGTGAGTTTTAGACCTAAACAGGTTCATACATGTGGCCCTAAATGCGTTATCATTCCTATACATTTACAGACCATAATTATTGTCCTTAAATAGAAACTCCAAAGAAAGTAACTTTGTGAAATGTAATTACATGTAGACATATCACAATCTCAGAACCAGTTTCTTTAACAATCAGGTGTTCTGGACCATCTCCACCTTTAGGTCCCTAGAAATAGCAGCCACTCCCAAATTACAAATTCAATCACAGAAAATATTTTGAAAAAAGGGCCCATAACATAAAATCTAACTTTTATTCAACACAGTATAAAACAACAGGGCACTGATCCTACTTCACCCTTATCTAAATAATATACCTGCTTACAGTAGGGTACTCGCCCCGAAAAAGGGCGAACCCACACTAGAACTAACCTATCCACAACCCTATATTTGCCCTATTTAGTAGGGAGTTAATAACAGGGTCATGGAACAAGGTTATTAACACCAACCAGAGAGAAAAAAGAAAAATTACTATTGGATAACCTGCATAGATACTGTCAGGATCGGTCAGGGACACACACAGAGACACAGACGAGTGAGGCCCTGACACTGGTCCTAGCCTCTGTCACTGCCTTTTGGAGAACCCGACTCCTTACTAGGCTGGCCCCAACCAGAAGACTGAAGACTGCACTGAGCTGAAGTGAAATACAGACAGAGACAAACAAATATGGAACAAACAAAAGAAGCCAGGCAGGCCAAGTCAGTAACAAACGGGCAGCGCAGTACAAAAACGTGAGACAAGAGAATAACCAGTGTACAAGCAAGAGTCAGAGAACCCAGGAGGATCAATATGAAAAACAGGCGAACTATAGGCAGACGAACAGACCATATAGCAGGCAAGGCAGAAAGGGAAATGAATCCTTTAAATAGGGAACAGAGAAAGAACACAAGACCGGATAGGAGATCAGAGCTGTCACTCAAAAGGAACCAGGTTAACTAAGAGTGTGCTGGAAGGTTCTGGCCACGGGCATTGGCCAGGAAACAAGCACACAGAGAAATAGCCCAAGTTCACACTGGTAAAACAAATACAAGGCATCAGGTAAAAAAACATCGTTTTCACCGCCGTGGCTGGCGACTGGAGCCCAAAGCTGGGGGTCTGCTGGGCATGATCATGACAGATACTCTATTAAAGAATTAAATGCTGGCCTCAACCAAATAGTATCCAATTTAACCCTCCCTATGGGTCTTTCAGTATGACAGAGATCCCAAGCACACCGCCAGGGCAACAAAGGAGTGGCTTTGTAAGAAGCATTTCAAGGTCCTGGAGTGGCTTGGCCAGTCTCCAGATCTCAACCCCATAGAAAACATTTGCAGGGAGTTGAAAGTCCATGATGCCCAGCGACAGCTGCAAAAAATCACTGCTCTAGAGGATATTTGCATGGAGGAATGGGCCAACATACCAGCAACAGTGTGTGCCAACCTTGTGAAGATTTACAGAAAACGTTTGACCTCTGTCATTGCCAACAAAGGATATATAACAAAATATTGAGATGAACTTTTGTTATTGATCAAATACTTATTTTCCACCATTATTTGCAAATATATTCTTTCCAAATCAGACAAGGTGATTTTCTGCATTTGTTTTCTCATTTTCTCATTAGTTGAGTTCTACCTATGATGTCAGTTACAGGCCTCTCTCATCTTTTTAAATGGGAGAACTTGCACAAAAGGTGGCTGACTAAATACTTTTTTCCCCTCTGTACAATATAAAACACTTTCTTTTACTTACATCATGAAAGGTGATCCCTAAATTACTGGACTGGTTGCTTACCAGTCTAATAGCAACCCTTGTTTTCCTTGGTAAATTATTTGTCAGGTCTGATATGTTGTCTTATGTGAAAAAGTATATGATGGAGGGAAGATGCTAAACTTGCAGATGCATAGTTTTCTATGAAGTGACTCACTAATTTCATGTAAGGCTATGTCTAGACATCATATAGAATCTGCTGAAAATCCGACTGTAACCAGTCACCCCATAGACCGCAATAGAAAATATGTGCTATAGTCTACACAGCACGGATTCTCTATTGTAGGATTTCTAAACCGCCAACCTTCTGTCGGAAGATAAAACATATTATATCTTCCGATGGATTCAATGTACTAGGAAATCCAAAAACCTACCATGGTTTTTGCGCAAACCCGCGGTACGGAGATGTTAAAATGAAAGATTCTCGACGGCATTTTAATATTTGCAGTATAGACATAGCCTAAAAAGCTGCCAGTACTTTCCCTGCCCATAGACAGTGATTGACAGATTCTCCTGCACACATACTCGTACAGGAAAACTGTTAATCGCGGAGGAGGGAACAGGATTCGCAGGCTTTCTATATGAGTCTTGATACCAGAAAAAAGCTATTTACATGGATATACTGAATCAAATGCAAGAAAACTATATACAGTGAGTACGGAAAGTATTCAGACCTCTTTACATTTTTCACTCTTTGTTTCATTGCAGCCATTTGGTAAGATCAAACTCTCCACCAGCTTGAAAGAAAAAACTCCAGAAATGTAGATATTTTTGCAAATTTATTAAACAAGAAAAACTGAAATATCACATGGCCATAAGTATTCAGACCCTTTGCTGTGACACTCATTTAACTCACATGTTGTTCATTTCCTTCTGATCCTCCTTGAAATGGTTCTACTCCGTCGTTTGAGTCCAGCTGTGTTTAATTAAACTGATTAGGAAAAGCACACACCTGTCTATATAAGACCTCACAGCTCACACCGCATGTCAGAGCACATGAGAATCAGGAGGTCTAAGGAACTTCCCAAGAAGCTCAGAGACAGAATTGTGGTAACGCACAGATCTGCCAAGGTTACAAAAGAATTTTGTGCAACACTCAAGATCCCTAAGAGCACAGTGGTCTCCATAATCCTTAAATGGAAGAAGTTTGGGACAACCACAACTTCCTCGACCTGGCCGTCCAGCTAAACTAAGCAAACGTGGAAGAAGAGCCTTGGTAAGAGAGGTAGAGAAAAACCCCAAGATTTCTGTGGCTGAGCTCCAGAGATGCAGTAGGGAGATGGGAGAAAGTTCCATAATGTCAACTATCACTGCAGCCTCCACCAGTCGGGGCTTTATGGCAGATTGTGCCAACAGAAGCCTCTCCTCAGTGCAAGACATATAAAAGCCGCATACAGTTTGCAAAAAAACACATGAAGGACTCCCAGACTATGAGAAATAAGATTCTCTGGTCTGATGAGACGAAGAGTGGACTTTTTGTTGTTAGTTCTAAGCGGTATATGTGGAGAAAACCAGGCACTGCTCATCACCTGCCTAATACAATCCCAACAGTGACACATGGTGGTGGCAGCATCATGCTATAGGGTGTTTTTCAGCTGCAGGGACAGGACGACTGGTTGCAATTGAAGGAAAGATGAATGCGGCCAAGTACTGGACCTCAGACTGGGCCATAGGTTCATCTTCCAACAAGACAATGACCCTAAGCACACAGCTAAAATAACAAATCAGTGGCTTCAGAACAACTCTGTGACCATTCTTGACTGGTCCAGCCAGAGCCCTGACCTAAACCCAACTGAGCATCTCTGGAGAGATTTGAAAATGACTGTCCACCAATGTTCATCATCCAACCTGAGGGAACCGAAGAGGATCTGCAAGGAAGAATGGCAGAGGATCCCCAAATCCAGGTGTGAAAAACTTGTTGCATCATTCCCAAGATGCTGTATTAGCTCAAAATTGTGCTTTTACTCAATACTGAGCAAAGGGTCTGAATACTTAAGACCATGTGATATTTAAGTTATTCTTGTTTAATAAATTTGTAAAAATATCTACATTTCTGTTTTTTATCTTTCAAGATGGGGGAGGAGCAGCATGTACATTAATGAGCAAAAAATGAACTGCAATGAAACAAAGAGTGAAAAATTTAAAGGGGTCTGAATACTTTCCATACCCACTGTATTCTCGAGATTCTGCCATCATATGCTTACATTAACTACTTTCAGAACTGCTTTTCTTTCTGAAACTGTGAATGGGAAGTTGAAACCATAGTTAGCCATTTAGCACTTGGACCCAAGGTTTTGAGACAGGTGTCAAGTTTACATGGAAAACTGCCCTTTATTCCCTTCTCTTGCTTCTTGGCCTCCATGTTATCCAACTTTGTCTATGCTAATTCAGATTTCACATCATTGAACCTTGTGTGACTAAAGCACTCCTGCACTGAGAATGAAACATTCACATGACAGCCCACATTCATTCATTTTGGAAGCTGGAGATAAAACCCCCATCCGATAGTTTTTATTTCAATGGAGTTCACAACATAGGTAACACTGATGTAGAGTCAAAACAGTCTGTAACAGTATTTTAAGAAGCCAAAAGAAATATATTCCTTCTAAAACATACCTTTAATTCATAATGCAATATAAAATCCATCTAAATAGCAAATTTTAAATTACTCAACATACCATGGACATGGCAGAAACACAAGTCCATAGTTTAGATCATCAAATAGAAGGTGCAAATATTATTAGTTATCAAAAAGATAGGAGTGAGACTGGTATGGCGTATAGCCTGAGCTGACCATCCATCCTCACCCTAATCTTGTCCTCAGTGGGGCTATTGCCCTCATAAGAGTGACCCCACACACTGGTCCTAGTGTACACTAGATAACCGTACAGCTATACAAAAATACAGAAACCTTCCCACCTAGAAAGACCAAAAACCCAGATGTGTTTCTTTCGGGGGTAGACAAACTCCTCAGTGGGTTGCAGAGAGGAGAGAAAAGGGCAGTAAAAGCCAAGTATGTATAAGGATTAAAGATGGGGCCAGTATACCCAGGGCAAGGTGCGTCCATGTATGATGTCCAGATTTAAAGAATGCACCCGAATAATTTTAAAATTAGTGTAAGGGGTGATTTAGCTAATAGTATAGAGATGGTCTTACATGTAGTATTAGTACTTTACCAAATTTAGATACTGCAATATAACTACAGATTGCCAATGGCTCAATGAACCAGCAACCTTTAATTAACAAACAATTTCACTGTTCAGAAAACATAATGAATTTGGTCTGAGATTACAAATACACTTTCAATGATTCATTGACTTGAGACCCATTCCTAATCGATTCCAAACATTTTTACCCCACCATACAACATATTAAGTCAGCTACTGGAGTAAATGCCTATAAAATAACACGTTAAATACATGAATATTCAGATACCAAGAATAATTAAGGGTGCTATATTTGGATGTCAACAGCCACCAGACCCATCACTTCTCAATTTAAATAATCTCTTGGCTAGCAGCTAGGAACATCTGGATGGGAAGAAGAATTAAACACAAATAAAGAAAATTTGTGTTGTTCTTTATAGAAAACAAAAGTCTATCCAGCATTCCTTTAGTCAATGGCAGATTCCTCACTGGGGTGTGAGTCATTTTTGTTAGGTGCCCTGAGGTAGAGAATGGAATACTCTAAGGTCCATTCAGTTACTTATAAAATAACATCTATATGGAAAGGGACATCTGAGTTGACGGGCTTTGCAAGTACTCTTGCTCAAGGGAAAAGACCCAAAGAAGAGCATTTGGTCACAATGAAACTCTAAGAGAGCCACCAACTATCACATTTTTTGTGCAGCTCTCTCCATTGGAGGAAGAGGAACCTCTTGGGCCTAATCAGGCTCCGGATCTCAGGTGTATCTGCAACCTCAGCAATACCTATAGCTATCCCCTTTGTAGACACATTTGCCCACATGTACTATCACTTCCTAATGGTTAGACAGTGAAAACTTAGACAATCAGTCTAAAAGTGCCCCAAAAGTTGCTCATGCTGCTTGATTTATTGGTGCAGCTTTCGAATTGTCTTACTTTTAGACCAGTTTTTATTTTGGCTTATCTTCTATGCCAGAATTCTGTCGCAAATTTGGTGCAGATTTACTTTTCCGGTAAGCCACACACTCACTTTTCACAACACAACGCACACCTGTCGAGCAGTGTGCAAAAACTGTCTTAAGCCCGTAATAAATGTGCCAGAGACATGCTGTGCCAAGATTTCACCACTTTTGACACATTTTTAGACACTTTTCAGGTCCGACCATATGAGTAAATGCCATTGTTACCTGATGCAGACTATGTGAGAAAACTTTTTAAAGTGAGTAAACTAAGCAAATTTTACATTACATTTATGTATAGCTATTTGAAGTGACAATGTGCATTAATTGCAAAAATCCAAATTATTTGTAAAGGAATATGTTTTTCAAGTGTATTGTATAATGTTTAGAAACAGTCATTTCTAACTTATTGTAATGATATGGGGATCAGAGGGCAATATTTCAGCTGAATCAAAAAAAGAACTGAGCAATTTAAAATGCAAAGACAGTATGCATGCATGACTGAGCAAAATGAGACGTTAACTGCTTGCATGTCAAGTGAAAGTTAAGCAGGTCACCTTGTTACAAGAAATAGTAAGAGGTGGTATACCAACATTATGTGACATATTGGGATAGGTATACTTTGCAAGTAATGAGAGGAAAATCTTTGTGTAATGCAAAAGAAAAATATCAGCTGTAAATAATTTAGTTCTTTATACTTCTTACAGAAATTACCTATCAAAATGTTTTATAAGAGGACATCTCTTGGACTTCCAGCAGAATACACTTATCTTCAAACAAGATATCCTGCAGGAGAAAGTTGACTGCTCATTCTATACTTTTAACTCCCTTAAAGAGGACCTGTGACATCTGATTCGTCTGCTACAGTAAATCCTTGTGTTCCCTGTGAAATAACAATTCTGGAGCATCTTCTCTTGTAACTGTGTGTTGTGCTGTTCCTCTTATTTCTCCTAGAAAAGTATTACTGAATTAGTCAGCTGGGTGTTGCTAATTACTATTAGTATGCAAATTAAGATATAATATTATGATCACTTGTAGATTATTCTATATATTTATATTAATTATACATCCTATTTTGTATTATTGTGATTATGTTGCAACACTATGAGCACCTTAAGGTATGGTTCTATTTTGATATGGGACATGTATGAAATGTGTTTGAATTAATTAGGGAGTTATATTCTTACTACATATTTACCATTATTCATGTGGTAGATTTCTACATCCTTTCCTAATATTTTAATCACTGTTCACTACTTTGATGCTGCTTTTTAATCTTCTTGTATTTTATATATTGTTTAACCCCTTAAGCCGAAGACCTGAAAAGTCGTTAATGACCAGAACATTTTTTTTGTTTTTGCCTTCTTGCGTTTCAACAGTTGTAACTTTTTTATTTTTTTCAATGATGCAGTTGGATGAGGCCTCGTTTTATTCAAGACAAGTTGCACTTTATGGGGGAATAGTTTAAATTCGCTTATAAATAATTGCAGAAATTAAACTTAATAACTTGTTAGATTAATTCTTCAGGTTATTACAGTCGTGTGGATACCTAATATGTGTAGGTTTTTTTGTGTGTGTAATATATGCACAATTATTTTTTATTAAATATTTATTTTTATTTTATTATTTATTTTTTTATTCATTTTTTTTACACTTTTTCTGTTTTTTTTTCCTTTTTTTTTTTTTAATCCCTTGAAGGAAGAACTGTTTTACAATTTTTATAAAAAAATTAAAAAAATTAGTAATATATTAGCATATTCATATATGCTAATACATTCTAATCTGTGTTACTTTGACACAGGCAGTGATCTGGACAGCACACAGTGTGTCCTAGTCACTGGCTTCATACACAGACAGCTCTGGGGCCACTCTAGGTTCCCAGAGCTGACTGTGCAGCCGTTCCCCGAGCTCTGTTGGTTGACTGGGTGTTCCGATCACCCGACAGGGCAGGGAAACCCTTTGTTTGCGCTGCGGTAACGCACTGCCGCAATCAAAGGGTTAAAGCACCAGGTTGCGGAGGTTTCCTCCACTGCCCGATGCTCGCAGGACATGCTCTGGGATCAGGGCTGAGTAGTACAGCCCCGAACCCAGCGCAGCTGCGGCGCCCGGGCGCCGCAAACCCCGGTGTCTGCAGCGACGTCTAAAGACGTCGCTGCAGACGAACGACCTGAAATGCCCGCTGTCAAAAGACGGTGGGGGGTCGTTAAGGAGTTAAACAAAAATTATAAATTTTAATAAAATGTGTTGGTTCATTGCATTTTATAGATAATTAAGTGATTCTGGTCAATGTACTTATTTTTTATATTCCCTTTGTCAGTTATCATCTCTATGAGCACAATGTCAACTCTTCTGGAACACCCTCAACTGGTAACCCCATCTGACGGATTTGTAATGAGTTTCTAGGAGGTATACCTGGGGAGCCGGACAAAACAGAAATGTAAGGAAATATACTTCAAAATTGCTATTGCTCAGGGAGCAGAAGTACAGTATTTACTACAACAGACATGTCAGGAAATGTCACTTGTCCTCTTTAAGCAACTCTCCCCAGTGTTTAATTCTGTTTACAGAGATTATTACTGAGAAGGAAGTGACATGTAAGAGGCTTCAAGAAAAATTGCTTTTTAATTTTTCCATCAAATTATCTGTACAATGATTGTTTCCATGGAAGAGGTTGTATTTTTTTTAATAGCACCATTTTGGAATACAAGTTATGTAGTGAAAAACTTCTGTTTTCTTTTTTGGGGAATAGAAAACAGCAATATCACATTTTTTTGGGGGGTTGAGGTATGGTTTCATTTTTACAGACTTCTCTGTGTAGTATAAATGAAATGTTAAGTTTATTATGCAACTCAGTATGATTAAGGCCATACCAAATACTTAATACTTTAATATTTTTGCAAAATAAAATTTAAATATTTGGTTTTGAGTTGTTATATTCTGAACACCCTAAAGGATGATCAAAAACAAGAATTATGGAATAGTTTTCAATTTATTTCTTTTATGGCGTTCATTGGGCGGGTAAATAGCAGGACAGCTTTAGAGTTAGGGTATGTTCACACAGGCAAATTTCGACACGCATTTCACGTCGTATTTGCGCTCTAATACGGGCGAGATGCGTGCCAAAATTACGGTAATCCACAGTTCTCATTGAGAACTATGGATTAGGCCTCCTCTCCCCAGGCGTACAATACGATTGTATAGTACACGCGGGGAGATAAGTGACATGTCTATGTAATGAGTTATAACAGTCTATGGGGCTGGCGGGCTGCCGGCTCCCCGCGTCACGGGAGTACGCACCGATCAGCGCAAATCCCAAACACGCGTAATTGCGGGGTGTATTATTTAACATAATAAAACATTTTCAACAAAGGGATAAAATGGCCAGGATTGATGCTATCTCCAATCACAGCCATTGTAGCAGAGTGTCAGCTGTAATGTACACGTGCTGCCCTTGGTGCAGATGCAGGTACTAAGCAGATTGCACCAACCTATTGATAACAGTGACGAAAATGTATATGGTGGAGATCACAAAGGAGTTAATGGGTGCTAATATGTTATATCTTGGCAGTGGACAGCAATAACACTTTTATCTTTGTTTGCAATTACCATGGAACAAAGCCATAAATCTACTAGCATATGCACTACATTTAGGGTGCCTTTACATGGTGTGTTTTTGGTATGTTTTTGGTGTTTTTGGTTTTTGTTTGCTGAAATGCACAGCATAAATTACTGTGCATTCCTGCAAAAAAAAAAAAAAAAAACGCCCAAAAACGCATACAAAAATGCACCATGTGAAAGCATCCTAACAAGTACTGTAAGCATGGTAGATGATATCAAATAGTTGTAAATTGTCTGAACAAAAAGTTTTCCTCCGCTGTAATTTTTTTGTATTCTATATTCACAAAACTGATGACAGTTACTACACATGTCATTTACCCCTAACTAAAATTGATCGGGGTGAGTCTAAAAATTTTTGGTAGGGAAAATGATTGGCATTAAGTACTAAAGTAATTTTTTTTTGAGTTATCCATGGGATTTATAAAAAAAAAGGGTGAAATTTTTACTAAAACCAAATTTTGGTTTTACCAAGGGCAAAACATTTCTTTTTTAATCATTTGAATTTTTAAAATAAAATCCACATTTTGATAAAAACCACGGCAAAAGAAGCAAAATGATTTTTGTATCATGTGCTACCTAGTACTTTTCCAGTGTCTGGGGAAAAAACCTGTATGTCTGGTTTAGCAAGACACCTGAATAAAAAACAAGCCTACTATTTTCTCAACCTTTAAAAAAAGATCTCCTGCAGCTCTTACTAAATGATCTGCCCTGTCATAAATGTATACTGGGCTAGTAAACAAACATTTTAAGGGCATCTTTTGTAATGTCATTTTTTTCTCCGGGAAGTTTCCCATTGTCACCCATGTTTTTACATTTTCAATAACTTTATAAAAGTTTGGGAAGTTTGGTTCAGGTGTCCTGCTGATTTTTTCCCCTTTCCAGTACATTTGGTGTGCATTAATAATCCCCCGTACCTATAGGGGGGTCATTTCTTGTTTTTTAAAAATATTCTTGTTGAGTCTAATGTTTGAATTTAAAATTTACACCACTTCCCCCTTTAGTAAAAAGCCAAAAACTGACACGGGATATAAAGGTTTTGTCCCCTGCAATTTTTAATAAAATGGGGATTTTGGGCTTTCCTAAATTTTTAACCCAACTAAAAGGGTTTTTTGGTACTTAGGAATTTAATTATATAGTAGCTATGGGGAACTAAAAAGGGAATAGAGCTCGGACAACCAAAAAAACCATAATTTAGCAAGGGAGGCTTATTTTAAGCTATTTTAGTTTTTATTTTTTAACTCAAGGGGTTCTTGAAGTCATTTAGTTTGTTTTATACTTTTATTTCAATAAATTTAATGCTCCCCAAAAATTCCTTACTAAAAAAAAACCCAAACTTTTAACTGAGGTCATAAAATATTTGTTAATGGCCAAACCATACATGTAGGGACCCTGTAAGCAAAGGAGCCACCAACTCTGCCTCTGAATATAAACTAAAGATTAAAGTTCCACAAATTAAATGCGGGCCAAAAGTACAGTACGCGCCGCAGTACAACTGTGTTTTGGGGACCCTTGCGCATCACGTGCTACTCCCCCCCAGCACGGAAGGCAGGCAGTTTTTCCCCCCCTATTGACAAATCAATAAATTTTCGGCAAAGTAATTTGCCGCAAGTATTTGACCCTTTTTTCACTTATCCCCCTGGGAAAATAAAAGATCGTAATTTTTGGGGGAGGGAAGGAAAAAGGGGGGCGGGTCCATAGTTTTTCTAAGAAACCCGTGAATTTCCCTAATTTCATATTAGAGTGCAAATACATGGTGAAATACGCGCCGAAATTATCCCTTGTGAACATAGCCTAATGGTATCAAGTTGCTAGTTAAAATAGCTACAAGGGCCAAAAGGAAATATAGGGTAAAAGTGTTCTAAAAAGGGGGGAAAAATTTTGGACAAATCTTTTTTAACCCCCCTTTCAGAGGTTTAATTTTGCAAAAAAGAAAAGGGCAGTGGGCTGTACCAACACCTAAATTTTGAATAGGTTTATTTCCTTTAATATCAAATTTTTTTAAAACTACATTCCCCCACTTTTAAAACCACTGGGATAACTGCCCAATTTTGGGCCCCTTTTTTATTTTGGGTGCTTTTTTAAATTTTTTAAAATTTTTAGGTAGCTGGGATTTTTAAAAAATTTGGGGGGTTGATTCTGTATTGTCCAGTTTATAGGAAATAGTGCCCAGGTTATTGATTTCTCCATTCAAAAGATTAAAGTAATTACTCAGCCACAACTTTCCTTTAATTGGCTGTTTGGGGGTAGACATCTTAGAGAAGATTTATCCTTTAAATTTTTTGGGGCCAAAAGGGGGCTATAAGCCCTTTAGAAACCTGAAAAACCCAAAATTTTTCAACAAACCCGACTGAACCTTTAATTAGGTGCATAATCTAGAGTCTTACAATTTATTTGGGGTTTGATAATCAAGTGATTTGATCATTAAAGGGTCTGTTCATTGGTCTGACATTTATAGGGTTTGGTCTAGGCCAGTGGTCGCAAAATGCGGCCCACCAGCAGTTGGGGAACTTAAACTCCCTTAATGTCCACGGTTATAGATTATAAAAATGCATGATAGGAGTTTTAGTCTCCCAACAGCTGGAAGGCCGCAGTTTGAGACCACTGGTCTAGGCTCTTATATCTGAATAATTAATGAATGATAAGATGTTAACATATTATTGTGTTTAACTCTTTAGGTTATTGCTAAACTTGTAAATTTAAAGGCACAATTGACAGCCTAGTTGTATTATTTTAATATAACTTACGCTCAAAGAGGGCTGCCCAACTACACTTTTAGCCACTTGGTCCTTGCTTTTCTTTTTTTTTTTTCAAAAGAGCTTTATTGAAGTAACAAAGTTGAAATACAACATTTACAATGAGAATATCTGGGATCACAAGAAAATACAGAATATACAGAATTACACATACATTATGTAGTTTGGGTCAATTAAAACATTCCGTCTGAAAGATAACATTGTAGTGCGCTTCTAACAAAGCTTGTGCAAAATTATAATTGTACATGAAGTATTCAACTACTGTATAGAAAACAAAAGATAAAACATAAACCTTAAACTGTCTGGACAAGACGAGCGTGGTCCTTGCTTTTCCAACTTTTCTCTCAAACTGCTTTTAATGCCCAAGTGTGAAAATATATATATTATATATATAATTATAATATATATATTTTATAAATAATTAAATATATTATTGTGGCAGAACGACCATAGGTGGTCGCATGGGGCTGCCACTAGTGGCGTACGTGCCACCGAAGCCTGGCTTCGGTGGGGGAAGGCAACCAGTTAGCGTCAGTAACCCTAGGTTACTGACACATTTGTTAGTATGGTGCTATGCGGCTAGTATCGGGTTGCCCTTTCCCGGGACGGTCATAGCGTTGGGTGGGAGGCCGTCCCCACGTTCCAGCCAGGTTTTGGGCCAGTCCCGGTTTGGCCTTTTAAAAGGCCGCCTACTTCCAGGTGATCAGGGGGGCGTGGTTGCTGCCAGAACCTGGAGCAGCACTGGAGCTGGAGAGAGAGGCTCTGGCCCCCTAGAGGCTTGCGGACAGCCTAGAGTGTACAGGGACTGTACAATGTTGGTGGGAACTGGACAGTAGGTCCAGACCACCGATTAGAGGGGACGCTAACATTGTTTAGCTAGTGGCCAGACGGCCAGAGGGTTTTGTTTGTTTTTGTTTTCTGTATGTGAATTCTGTGCCTCAATAAAACTGGCTCAAGGCCAGATTCAAATGAAGCCTGTGTTGGAGTGCCATCATCCGTCTTACGAAAAGCGGCGATCCCGGAGCTAAGAAACCCCAGGCTGAACCAAGATGGTGGCCAAAATGTGAGGTGGAGTCTTACAATAATATAATTATATATATATTTTATATATAT
>JAODAL010054621.1:0-24508 GCA_025379985.1 Phyllomedusa bahiana
CCCTCCAAATTTGTCATTTGCCCTGTCTGACCTCATGCTGCTGATGTGGCTGCTGCCGTGCCCTCCACACTGTGTCATTGTGCCACTGTCTGACCTTATGCTGCTGCTGTTGCCCCTGCCGTGCCCTCCCACACTGTGTCATTGTACCACTCTTTGGCCTACTCCTTTTTTGCCAGCTCCAGAATTTGTCATTGTGCCACTGCCTGACCTCATGCTGCTGCCACCGTGACCTCCACACTGTGTCATTGTGCCACTCTGCGGCCTGGTTTACTGTTTTGCCACTTCCAGAATGTCATTGTGCCACTGTCTGACCTCATGCTGCTGTGGCTGCCGCCGTCACCTCCACACTCTGTCCACTAATGTTGCCACCTGAGCTCCCCGCTTTTTTTTTTCCAGCTTTTTCTGCCATGACTTTATCAGGCTACGTTTCCTGCTTCAGTTTTTTGGTCAGTTTTGCCCCATAAGTGCCCAGGGCATTTTATAGTGAAGCGATTCTAAGAGCGGCGGCAGTCATGTGGCGTGTCATACTAAAACACAACATTGTATGAAGACCAAACCAAGCTCCCTCTGCATATTTAAGCATGGCACACGTTCTACAGCACCCTGCAGGCTCTGGGCAGCCTGGAAATAGCTGTTTTTTAACGTGATTCGTGCCGAAGTAATTCGGACCGAAACGAATTTTGTCGGAAAATTCGGCGAAGTGACCGAACCGAATTTTTGAGAAATTCGCCCATCTCTAGTTTAGATCATTTTATTGGTACCACCTGGCACATTTAAGTATGTATGTATTGTAGACTTGTATTATGCTTGACAAAAACCCTGCTGTGGGTCGAAACGTTGCAGTTTTTTGTACTCTGGATTCTTGAATAAAGAAACACTTATGCTGATGCCCGTTTGCTATTCTTTGTGAAAGTTCTCAAAAGAAACAGAACAGAGTCCAGCATAACTGGAACAGCAAAGGTAGTACCAGAAGCATAATGGAGAGTGAACAGTGTGGTCAGATGGGGAGCGGAAGCACCATCATTCAGGATCACCTCACCAACGAAACCTTGGCACTTGGTTTTCCGGGACGTTGCCGGATGGACTGGGCAGTTCTTCCGGTAATGTCAGGTACTGCCACAGTAGAGGCACAGGTTTAAGTTGCATCGGCGAGTACATTCCTGCGGGGTCAGGTGAGTACACTTAACATATATGGGTTCAACTTGAGGGAGTGCAGGTGCCTGGTAAGGTAGACTTTGAAATTCTGGAACAAGGCATGGAGGTTTGCGAGGCTGGGAGGATGCTGGCTGCTTGTGAAGCTCAAGTTCTCATTGTGCAAAGCAGATATCAATCTGGATAGCCACAGCGATGAGGTCTTCCAGGGTGGTAGGTAGTTCATGACCTGCCAGCTGGACCTCAATGCATCCATCGAGGCCCCCCCAGAGGGCTGTGACGAGGGCCTCATTGTTCCACGCAAGTTCTGAAGCCAACGTGCAGAACTGGATGGCATATTGACCCACGGCGGAGATGCCTTGACGGAAACATAGCAGCAATGATGTGTTGGAGTTGTTGTGCCCAGGTTGTTCAAAGATCTTACGAAAGGTGCACAGAAGCTACTGCAGATCTACTGTCCATGTATCATCTTTATCCGAGTTGTGCATTGAGCAGTCCATGGCTTCACCTGACAGCAGACTGATGATAAACGCAAACATGGCACGGACAGATGGAAATTGGTGAGCCAGGACCTCAAAGTGAATGGCATATTGGTTGAGGAATACATGACATGTATGAGGATCTCCAAAGTAACAGGCAGGCAGAGGCTGGTGCAGGCTAGGACAGGTCATGGTAGCGGGAGGCAGAGCTTCAGCAGGTAGTGGAGTAGGTGTAGGAGCAAATGCAGACATAACTTCATACAGACGGGTGGTAATTGTCTGTACCTTCTGGAAGTGTTGCACCTGGTGGACACCATGACACTATGGCTGTCAGGTGCTGGATAAACGGCAGGACCACATCGGCGGGATCGATAATTGTGATCAGTTTATACTGTAATGGTTACTGATAAGAGTCAGACTGTTCTTCACATTCCATTGGGGTGGGACACCAGGTAGGTGGATCATATGAGCCACAGTGAGCATAGATGGTAAGTCACAGTGGTAGCCGAAGTGCAGGACAGGATGACAGGTCCTGGCACAGGTGACAGTACACAGCAGGTATAGCCATAGGCAGGTAATACAGGTCCAAGGTGGGTAACAGACCGGTACACTGACAGATAACAGCAGTAATGGGTACAGCTAAACATACAGGTAATGCAGGGTAACAGCAGCAATACAGCAGCCAGGGGCCAAACTCTATGTAGGAAGACAACAATGAACTGACGCTGGAGCAAGGGCAGGAAGTTCCTTAAATAGACAGAGTTCACAGGTCAATTGGCAGGTAATTGGGTACTGTCTCTTAAATTACAGATGGCTGCCCCGCGCATATCCGAGGGGGCACACGTGGGTGCACAGAAAGCCACAGGGGACGGATGTGAGGCAGAGCAGGAGCGTGGACTGGTGAGTAGTCAGCAGAGAGTGCAGCAGCGGGGACCGGACCCAGGATAGGTAAGTTAACAACAGACACAGCAGCAGGTAATGTAGCAGCCCGTACGGGGACCGGAGCTACTGGAGAGGCACAGGCACATCTGCGGTCCAGGACAGGGGCCGTGGCATGCACCATGACAGGTTGGTATCTTTTTAAATAAATGGGTATTTATTGTGGTATTATCTTGGTACTTATATATTTTTTATTTGATGTATTTGCTGATTGTATTTATTTGGTTGCTACTGCTGAATTTATTCTGATGCTTGTGTTATTTGTGCAACCCATCATGTCTCTTTATGTGATTTTTACCTCCTATCAGAATTTTTTTGTTTCTAATGGTATTTTAACTATTTTTATTTTGTTATAGAAAAGTTACAGTTATATTCATTAATAAAGTAAGATTGTTTATGTTGAATTTGGTTGTTATTCTGGTCATAGGATATCCTAGAAGATGTCAGTAAAGATTTCACAAGATACTCATAATGCTTGCCACATATGTGAAAATTATTCTATTTGTCTCCCTTTGTGACCCATATCATATTGTTTGTCCTATGTAGTGTTGAGCGATTGCGTTGGCTATCGAGATCGATCGATAGTCGATAGTCGGCCGCTATCGATAAGGTTGTTCGATAGTGAGCGTCGATTATGAGCGATGACCATTAAAGTCTATGGGAGAGCAATAACACCTTCATTATTACACCCAAACAAGGCTGGAGAAGCTGAAATTAACATCCACAACAGTCAAATGGATACGTGCTACATCTTAGGCAACACACTTAGGTTATAAAAGTCACAGAAAAAAAGTCACAGACCATTTACTATCCCTGTCTTGCACCACAGCATGATCCTTAAACCTGCATCACCCACAAATTGAAAAGTGCCAGAAGGCAGTATGATTTAAACCCTCATCTTACTTGAACTGGACATTGAATATCCTGTCCGGGGCCACAGCATGAGCCCCAAACCTGCTGACCCCAATTTAAAAAAGTCCCGGGAAAAAGGGTCTTTCAACCCCCATTTTAGTTTCATGGACTTTGGACAAACCCCTGCCCTGGGCAACAGATGACCCCAAACCTGCATCCCCCCAATTTAAAAAGTCCCGGAAAAAAGGAGTTTTAAACCACCTTTTTTAGTTTCATGGACATTGATTCCCTGTCCGGGGCCACGCATGACCCCCAAAAACCTGTGACCCACATTTAAAAAGTGCCGGAAAAAGGAGTTTTAACCACCATTTTATTTACGGACTTGACAAACCCTCCCCTGGGCCACAGCGCCCCCGGGGCCGGATTTAAAAGTGGGGGGTGAGAGCCCGGTGGGTCCGTCATCTTTTAACACGCAGGTAAAAATGCCCTGATGACGCAGAAACGAAAAACGTCGTGTGAAGCAGGTGGGAAGCGGAAGTGTGAACTCCAGCCTTCCTTGTACACGCAATCCCCTGGGTAGGCTTGACCCCCCCCCGTATGAGGTGGCCAATTGGCTTCCACTTGGAAAATACGGGTGGTTAAGCTCCTTTGACACCCAGGTCCCCTTTATCTTGGTTCTTTTTTTCTTTTATAAACGTGCTGGGGAAATTGTCTCTGTATTTGTTCTCTGTCCGTGCTCCATACTCCTGTCCTCTGAATAACCTACATCTGGTAAGTTTTTCCTGTACCTCCCCTTTACATTCAGAGGAATTTTTTTAACGCTATTTTGGACATGAAGTTTTTTAGTATTTTTAAATTTAGAAAACCATTTTTTAAAATAGGATGGGAACCCACCATGTCTTTGTTTCTCTTTTTTTTATTGTATTAAAAGGGTGCTCAAAACAGGGATTGATAGCTATGTTAAAGGGGCTTGCAAAAACCCAAGTCATTTTGCAATATGTTCCATTAACTGTCCTACCCATTTCCCGTTTTTGACGCCCAAACCCTTTAAACCACTCTTGATAATTTTGAAGAACAAATGTCTGTTTGAAACAACATTTTTTAGAATAGGACCCGTAGTTAGCTGCTGTCACAGCAAAAAGCCCCCAAAAAATTTAAAGCATGACCCTTGAGCCCTTTTGGACAATTTTGTAAAAAATGTTGTTAGAAACAAAAATTTTTTAGAATTTAACCCCTAGTATCTGCATTCCAGCAAAATGCCCCAAAAAATTAAGCTGACCCTTTAGCCACTTTGGCAATTGTGAAGAAAAAAATGTCGTTAGAAAAACATTTTTTGAATAGGACCTGTGTATAGCTGCATTTCCAAAACAAATGCCCCCAAAATTGAAAAAATGACCCTTGAGCCTTTTGGGCAATTGTGAAGAACAAATGTCTGTTAGAAAGAACATTTTTTAAATAGGCCCTCTAGTTATAGCTGTTTTGTCACCAAAATCCCCCCAAAATTTTCAAAGCTTGCCCCATGACCCCTTTGTAAAGAACAAATGTTTTTTTTAAAAAAACAACTTTTTTTTTTCGAATAGGCCTGTGTATTCGCATTTCAAAGAAAAATCCCCCCAAAAATTTCAAAGCATGCCCCTTCAGCCCCCCTTTGGAAAATTGTGAAAACAAATGTCTTTAGAAACAACATTTTTTTTATAATAGGACCTGTATATTGTGCTTTTCAAAGCCATGACCCAAAAAATTAAAAAAAATGCCTTCTCACCCAGTTAAAATTTGGGGGAGAAATGCCATTAGAACCACATTTCTTTCCAAAGGACCATGATTTTGCTGTATTCACAGCCTACTGCCCCCAAAAAAAATTATAAATATGACTTTCGCCACTTTAAAAATTTTTGGGGGGAAAATCAATTAAAACCCACTTTCTGTTCCAAAGGACCATAATTATTGCTGTATCTCCAGCAAAAATGACTCAAAACTATTGACAATGCGAAAATTTTTAAAAAATGAGAAAAGGGAAATACGGTGTTGTCATAAAACCCTTTGCTGTCTTTTACAGCCCCTCACAGCAAAACCCAGCAAAATGAACTTTTTGGGGAAAAAAAATAAAAATTGCAGTAAAAATGATCATTTAAAAAAAAGTTTTCAAGAGGACCATTTCGTTTAAAGGGAAAGGGAATAGCCCGGCAACAAATCGGTGACCTCGGAAATTGGGGCCAAAAAACATCATCAGAGATCCATCCCTGTTTCATTTTGGAAAAAAGTCAACGATCCACATTATCTGTGGAAACCCGGTGGTATGTTGTAATACTCCTCCAGCTTGCGAGGCCGCTCAATATGCGCTGGTGCTGGGGAGGACAAACCTTTTGGCGTGGCGAGCGAGCTGGGGCCATTCCCCATTTTGGATACCCAGAAGTCTATTGGGTCCGGAACAATCCAAAAAATGGGTGTTGAGACCGATAGTGTGCCCCATGACTTAAGTGGTCTTGTGTGTTGGATGTGTGCCTGCATTGATGCTTTGGTGAGGTGGTAAATAAAGATTGCCAGAGGTCACCTTAGGTTTTTCTGCCCCTTGCCCTGCGCTCCCGCTACGGCTACTTGGCCCCCTTACTGCTGTCAGGGTCGTGAGTTGTTCCCCCGTGACATTTGGGGAACGGAACAGACGAACGATGTCTCCATTAACAATCAGCAAAGTTCCATTCCTGCATTTTATCTCATTTGGGTGGGGGGAAAGGGGAAAGTGCTAGTTTTGTTTTGGTACCGGGGATCCAGGGGGTGGCCACCCTCTTTTTTTCATTTTTGATGGCCTTTAAAATGCGGGTCATGTTGGAGGAAATGGGCCCCAAGCACTCATGTAAAGGATGGGCCTTGTTTCCCCCAAACCCTCGGGTGGGGGCACTAGAAAACTGATCTTCCCATCTTCCTCCTTCCCCTCAAATTCGCCCCAAACCTCTTTCCCCAAGGCAGGGCTGGGGTAATGTCGGTGTCTAGGAATGCCTCCTCCTCCTCCCCCTCTGCTCCTCCGGAAAAAGCTTCAAACACCCCTACTTGCCTGAGATGATGCACCCTGAGAGCTGATGCGCCACCTGCCTGCCTTGGCCCCCCAAACCATCCTAATGAAGAGATGAAATTGGAAACGCAGGGCCTTGGGGATTTGACGGGAGAGGAAAAGGCCCCGGGGGTCCGCATCGTGCCCGTTCCCCCTCCCGTCGCTGGCGGGAACTGTTGTTTCGGTGTCAACATCGTTCCAGAACAAAGATCACACAATGCTCATGCTGCAAGGGCATTGTCCGCACTGCCATTTTGGTGGCTTCTTCAAACTGGCAAGGTGGTGCAGGCCTTTCACCCGCCTCCATTTCGGGGGCCCAAAACCCCCAGGTCCGCACCCCTCTTGTCAGGCCTGGTCACTTTTGTACTGCGTAATGGGTTTTTGCTGCTGCCCAATCGTGGAGCAGTGGAGGTTTGGAAATTTTTAGCGGGTTTCCCTAAAATGAGGCGGTTGACGGGGAGGCCGAGCTGCCTGCAACGCAGCCCGGCGGGGCAAGCAGGGTGCGAAAAGGGGGGAAAGGGGAACTTAGACTTCGAGCCTTTCCCCAGCAGCAGTCCGACCCGGGTAGCTCTTTAAAATTTCTGGACGACAAGGTTTTTAGACATGTGCCAGGCAAGGGGTGCTTAGCCCCACGACTTAAGGGCAGCAGGATTCGCCCTTATTGCACACCCCCTTGCCCGGGACAAGGTTCTTGGGACCCCGCCACGGGTCGGTCTCGTTGCGGAAGCCGTCCGCAGTTTTCCGACCTGTTCGGACGGTCTCCAAGAACAGATTAAATTTTAACCGGCCTGGTTTTTTCTGGGACTTGATGCACCGCGGACCTTGGGGGAAAGAACCCCTGCCCCATCCCCCGCGGTTTTGAAGAGCGTGCGCCAAGCCTGAGAGCCCCTGTCACCCCCCAGAGACTCCACCCAGTACCCAGTGAGCAGTCAAGGTATATAGCGGCCTTGGCCCTGTTACTAGTCGGTGGTCAATGGCTTTTTTCCGGCCAGATGCAGACAACGCGCTTGAAATTTTAGAGACACGTGGCTGGCCAGGGCAGGGGCGGCTTTTTGGGGAAAAGGAAAAGCCCGCTCGGGATCTGGGGATTGGGGGAGGCAAGGACCATGACTGGCGGAACCCATCTGTGTCCCCAGAGGAAAGGCAACTTTTTTAAGGCCAAAAGCCTGGGAAAGCCGACATTCAGGTTTTGGCTTTGGGATGGTTTGGGTTTAAAATGTTTTTTTTGCTCCCAAACCTGGAAAACAAAAGGTGGCTGTAGATGGGGCCCTGTACGGGGCAGGGCGTCCCAAAACTGGCGGAAGGGAAGGGGTAGGATGGGTCTCTGGTGGGGCTGGTGGTCTCGGGCGCGGGGGGGCTGAAGGGAGGCTGTCCCTGATCAGACTCGGGGGGACAGGGAATTGAGGAAAAGCTTGGTGGTGGGGAGGAGGAGGCAGAGACAGAGGGTGTGACAGGGTTGGAGGGGCCCCGGGGTCGATCTGGCCTTTTTTGGCCAAGTGTTGCCTCCATTTCAACTCTGCATTCCCTGCATGGACTAGACATTTGGTGGTGGTTAACCCCTAAGGTTCTTTTCTCTACTTATGTGTTTACGGTAAAGGGGGCATTGACTCGCTGGGGGAATCAGAGGGTTGCTCAAAAAGGCCAGGCTTAGAGGCCTGGGGCCCTTTTTTACGGCGAAAAAAGCGAGGAGGGGGGGTTTCGCCGACCGGGCTGGGGGGAATCATATCAGCGGACTTCTGCGCTGCCCTCTCCCTTTTTTAGGGGGGAACCCGACGCCAAATACCCCATCGTTTCCCCCTCGTCCGTGATGAGCGCTCGCAAAACAAATTTGCTGAAAAGACCCTTGGAATCCGCAAAGTGTCAATTTTATATCAACACAGGTGACTTCGTCGTCCTGACATTCTGCATCCCGGATGCGGGCTACAAGCAAGAGGGATGCAAGGCGTTTCCCACCGCCCGGGATTTTTCCCATTGCGGCTTCCTCCCTCATGTGGGACAGTAAATGGGCGTCAGAGCGAGAAAATATCCCCCTTTGGCCTTTGTCTTTAAAATGCCTTTGACCCCAAACCCCATTTTGTCACAAAAAAGGTCTTTAGAAAATGGATTACCACAGTGGTGGGGTACACGAGTTGACTTTGGGTGCTTTTATGTTGGACGGGGTGCTGGGATGCTGTGACGACATTTGTGGCCCTGACTGGGAGGACGGGAGGTAAGACGCTGGATGCGGTTGCTTTAACCATGAAGGACAAATTGGCGACGTGTTCGTTATGAGTTCACGGCCCTACCCGGGATGACAGGTGACGGTCCCCTGCAACTGACGTTTTCCGCTGGCATGCGTGTTGCGCCGCACTGGAAGGAGCCCCTTCTCTCGTCCCTCTCCCTCCATGTCCTACCCCCCCTTTTGCTCGTTACCACCTGAATTTTGCCCCCATTTTCAGAAATATAAAAATTTGAGAAGGATGGAAGAGTTTTGGAAAGTCTCTTTTTCAAAGATGCAAATCACAGCTATTCTCAAATCCCTAAAAATCAAAACAAAATGCTGGATTAAAATAAAAACTGCAAAAATCTATCAACAAAGCTGGCCTGCCCCAAAGTGAAAAAAAAACGTATCTGAAAATTTTCGGATTAATAAAAGGTTTTTTGGCCCCTATCAATTTCATGTGGTAACTACAAAATTGTTGGATTCAAATTAACTGCAAGGTGGCTCTATCAACAAATCTGGGACTGGGCAAAAGTGAAAAAAACGTATCTGAAATTTGTTTTTGGATAAAAAAAAGGAAATTTTTTGGCCCCTTTCAATTCACCTGGGTGACTACAAAATTGCAGATTCACATTTAAGTGCAAGGTGCTCAATAAACAAAGTGTAGTCGCCAAGTCAAAAAAACACATATCTAAAATTTTATTCAAAATAATAAAAGGTATTTTTTTGGGCACCTTTCAATTCACTGTGGTGACTAAAAAATTGCTACATTCACATTTAAAGTGCAAGGTGCCTCAATGAAAAAAGCTGTAGTGCCAAAGTCAAAAAACACGTATCTGTAATTATTCGGATAATAAAAAATATTTTTGGCACCTATCAATTCACCTGTGGTAACTCACAATTGGGATTCAAATTTAACTGCAAGGTTTCTTATCATCAAATTGGGACTGGGCAAAAAAGTGCAAAAAAACAGTATCTGTAATGTATTGGTAATAAAAGGTTTTTTTTGGCACCTTTCAATTCCCGTGGTACTACAAAATTTCGTATTCCATTTAAGGAAAGGGGTGCCTCAATAAACCCCAAAACGGGAAATAGGCAAAAGTGAAAAAAAACAGTATCTGTAATTATTCGGATAATAAAAGGTTTTTTTGACACCTATCAACCTGTGCTGACTAAAAAAAATTGCGGGATTCAATTTAACGCAAGGTGGTAACAACAAAGGGGGAATGGAAAAATTGAAAATGAACCCCCTATTGAAAGGGTTACTGAAAATTAAAGTGGAGTTTTGCACCTAACAAAGAGCCTCAGTTACAAAAAATATGTGATCCTAATAAAGTTCAGGCCCCCAATACCAGGAAAATTTCAAAAAAAAGTTAATAATAAAGCTATTGCAGGCAATTCTACACTATGTCTTGGTGAACTTTACCCAGTATTCTTTATAAGTTGTTGTTTTCGCCGCGGGGCCCCCCCCCCCCCATCCCTCCCGTGACTTTTCAGCGGGAGTGCTCCTTAAAAAATTTTCTACCTAAATACATAAAATTTCCAATCTCTAAACTAATAAATTGTAAGGATCACAGCAACAGTAACTTTCTCTTGAAAAAAATAGATTAATTTCGGAGCTGTTTGGAACAACCCCAAAAGCCCCAAACCTCTGTCTGAGCGTGAGAGACACTGAGGAAAAAAGGAAGGGCGTTCTATGAAAACCCAAAGGGATGTTTTTTCCACCAATCGCAACCATCCATCCCAGTCAGACTCCACACACATCTCCTTCCCGCCTTTTTTCTGTAAGCTGATTCTGGCCGCCAAAAATGACAGGAAAACGTCGAAAATGGCGCGGGCTTTAAAAGTGAGCAAAGATTTTAACCTAAAATATCGCATGATCTAAAAATTTCGATTTCAACTTTGTCGATAATAATCGCTCAACACTACCCCTGGATGTAAATTGTGCCAAACAATTGAGCACCCACAAACTATGAGCTTTGTAGCGTGTTACAATGGCGTGTTTTTTACGCTACACAACAAGAGAAAAAATTGTAATTAACCTTCGCTTGTGAATTATGCTACAGGAAAAATTTATTTTTTGGCGGTGAAAGACGGTTTATTTTAGTCACCACAGCAGCAAAACAACGCTTAATTAACCCCTGGATGTAAATTGCGCCAAACAATTGAGCAACCACAAACTACTAGCTTTGTAGCGTGTTACAATGGCATGTTTTTTACGCTACACAACAAGAGAAAAAATTGTAATTAACCTTCGCTTGTGAATTATGCTACAGGAAAAATGTATTTTTTGGCGGTGAAAGACGGTTTATTTTAGTCACCACAACAGGAAAACAACGCTTAAATAACCCCTGGATGTAAATTGCGCCAAACAATTGAGCAACCACAACTATGAGCTTTGTAGCGTGTTACAATGGCATGTTTTTTACGCTACACAACAAGAGAAAAATTGTAATTAACCTTCGCTTGTGAATTATGGTACAGGAAAAATGTATTTTTTGGCGGTGAAAAGGACGGTTTCTTTTAGTGACCACAACAGCAGAACAACGCTTAATTAACCCCTGGATGTAAATTGCGCAAAAGAATTGAGTAGCCAAAAATGAAGTGGTATTTGTATTGTAAAAACGCTGTTTCTTTAAATGAATACAACAGGAACAGGCTTAGATAACCCTTGGATATTCAATGTGCTGTGAGCAGATAGCTTTAAAATGTATATGCAGCTGCATTGGACGCACACTGGACTTCAGGTCCAATACACCACAAATCAGAAATAGAAAGTTAAGAGAAGCAGTCTCTGAGAGAAGCTGAGACACCCCACAAAAATCGCTGTATAAAAATTAGTTCTTCAGCAACAATCAGCCGCGGCAGCACCTTCCCTGATGAGCACAGTGAGAGGAGTGTGAGCTCCCGGCGTCGCGCCCGGACTTATATAGTGCGGTGACGTCACAGACTCCCGCCGGTCTCTGATTGGCTTCATCTCTGCACCTCTCATGTAGGCTATGCCCTTCTTCTTCCCAGATTGCTTTGCCCCATGGAACGCCAGGTGCTCGCAGCCATTGTCTCCAGCCAAAGCACACTTCGTTCACGCGACGGACCCCAGACTTCGACTTCGTCAGAACCGAAGTTTTCCTGAAATTCTAAACGAATTACACTTCGTTAGAATCAATTCGCCCATCTCTACCTATCATGTATTACTGACATTGACTTTTATACATCAATAACTATAGATTCACTCCAGATGTATTATTCTGCTCGCCCAATCAAGCTACTTTGGTCACTGCAACAATTTTGTGGATGATTTTACTTATTTCCTTTTGCTTATATTGATCCAACATGCTCTAAAAAGTAGAAAATGTAGTCACTCACTTTTGTCGCTGTATCCAGTGGGGTTCCCAATTTAAATTCCCTATCTTAAACACACATACCAGGGATAATTTATTTAAAAGCCAATACATTTAAGTGCAGTATTGTCCAAAGTAACCACATTATGTTCATTAAGAATTGTCGGAAAACCTCACAACACTGGCAGGATATTCAAACTCTCTATGGTTTTTGTTTTACTTGATCATATTTTAACAAAGGCAGAGGAACATGGCAACCACTGAGCTGGTATGCTGGTGATAAAAGTTTCATTCCAAAAGATATTTTCAAGTTGCCACGTACTTTTGGCCATTGCTTACAGAGAAACATGTAGTGGCTATAGACTACCTGAATGGAGTAAGAACTTATGTACAACCAATCAGAGTTCCCCTTACATTTCATCTAGTGCTCTGAAAGAATGAAACGGGTGCTCTGATTGGTTGCTATGAGCAACAAAGAAAGTCTTGGACCAAAAAAGTTTTCATACATGTGACCCTAAGTGTAAATTTTCAGGAAAGAAAGTGATTTAGCACAAAATACGAGTGTGATAGATCATTTCAGATAAGCACATAATGGCTATCGACTATGTAAATGGAGTTCTTTCTCCATTCAGGTAGTCCATAGCCACTACATGCATCTATGTAAAATACTTTTGTTCTGCTTATACATAAAAACATGATTATCAGACAGAAGACAGCAAGGTTGCGGTGCTTCCCCCTTCTGCAGTATAAAACTTCTGTAAACAAAATAGCTTTAGAAATTTAGGGCGACATGTACAAACAGGTCTTTTCAGCCCGATATCCAGCACAGCCCTGTTCATACATTTTTAAATCTCCTGCACGCCACTCCCAGGCGCACATAGGGAGGCGGGGCACTCTAGAACCATAGCAAAGCCACATATTTATAGCTTTGCTACAACATTTCTAGCTGCATTACAGCTGGAACAGGTATACCACTTTCAAAGTGGTATACCTGAGCCAGAACTATTGCCCTAGTGCTAGAATGCGGCTGTACAGCGGGTTAAAAAATCAGATGCATTCTATGTCTTTATTATGCACATGAAATTTGGCGTTCACACAATGAATTTCATGCACGTCACCCATAATGTCAAAGGGAGTCAAGTTTTTATGGAAACTTGCCAAAGCTATTTTTTTTACAGAAGTTTCACACTGCTGAGAGTCAACAGCTCCATTTCACTGGATGTGCACTATTTTACGAAACCAGGACCAAATTCAAGTAGCGGGATGGTTTAAAGCTGTGATAGTGGGAAGCACCGCAACCTTGCTGTCTTCTATTTGATACTCATGTTTCTATGTATAAGCTCAAAGTTTTAAGTATTTTCTTAAAAAAGTGTATAAACGTCTTCTAGAAATTTTTGAATGTATGCAAATAGTTATTGCTTTAATCTATTACCTTCCCCAAAACTATCAGTTGGCTTAGTGTTGTGCTTCACTAATCATCCATCTAAATGCTAATTTCTATTTTTCGGTCAGATGCCTAGATGGCTATTTGTTAATAACGGATTTTTATTTAACCTGCATTATTTAAAATGTTCTATATGTATGATATTGGGAGTTTTATAAGCAGTTAATTTAGCTGGATACATGCTGGCCTAAGTATGATGTCCAACTGTAAAGGTTTTTTTGCATTTCCAAGACATCTTAGCACCTGGAAGTGAGTACTGTACCTCCAACCAGCACCCACAGTATGTCTGAATCACTGTACAGCACAGTATTTCTATAACTCAAACAGCGCATACTGTAAGTCATGCACACAATTAATCATTTGTTTCAGGATTACTTCATGCATAGTGATGTAAAGTACATACAGCTAATCTCCAACAAACAATGCATTTATACATGACGCATGCACTCCTTAGACTCGTAAATAAGCACTTGTGGGTGGTAAATGCGTGCTAGGATATAATGAAACTTAGAAAACAGCCATTATTTCTTGTTGTATTTTATATGTAAAATGAGTTATACTTTGAATAATATGTAAAATACTAATGTAAAACATGAGGCACATGCTGTATAAATAACAAATCTTAACGTACTGTAATTGTTATCAATGCCATGAAATGTACCATTATGGAGTTGTTTTCACTATCTTCTAAATTGTATGGAAAAAATCAAGTAGCTTACAAGGACATTGCTATCTGAGACATTTATGGCATATCAATCGTATATGGCATCAATTTCTGATAGGTGTAAGACCCACATTTATTGTATCTTAAAAAACAAGGCTCTCCTTAGCTCCCTGTCCTCACCTGTGCTGTGGTTGCAGAAAATGGAGAGATGACTGCACTTGAAATAAATGGAAAAAGATGCACATGCATGCCCAGCTTTTCCTTCTGGGCAACCACAACACAGACAAGGACTTGGGGTAAGTGGATTCCCATTCTCGAGTTTCAAGGGGTTACATGTACCAGACATTTATGTCACATCCTGTCAGTATCAAACTAGTGGAACATTTAAAATGCATTACTGATATGCTTTATACATACAAAAAAATAAATGCTTTTAGTGCACAGTTTGATCAAGTTGTGTATGCCCACCTACCACGTCAAGGTAGCCTTTTCACATGTGTTCCTAACTATAATACCTCCCTATGGGGCAAAAAGCTGCCATACATTCAGGTCTAGGGTACATTCACACTGGTTATAAGGACCTCATACAGCCAAAAGGGAGGAATAGTTAGCCCGGACCTCCATTTCCACTAGTTCACTGTTAATATGGGTTATAGTGTTGGCTATGTACTGCTGTATTTTGTGTTTGAGAATTTATGTTTTGCAGTCACAACACTAGCTAGTTGTACACTAGCATCTATACAAATTGAAAATGGAGGTGTGGGCTTTTTTTCTTGGATATCCTGTCAATATGCCATCAATGTCTCAGAAGTGACTACTTCTTTAAATGTAGCACTTCTTAAGAGCTTATTTGGTTGTCCCATCTCAGTAGGATCTGCCACCAGTTCATAATAAACTGTAATCCATCTGCAGAGAATTGCGAGATGGTTTACACTTGCACAGTTATCCCCATTCCTTTTTATAAAATTTCCAAATTAAGGCAATTGTGCTGAGCTATATTCAGAAATCATTTAGAAATGGATGTGGAGAAATGGGCAAACATGGTCATCTCCCCATTCTCTGTGGACAGCTCACAGCATGCTATGAGCCGACTGCAGACGTTACTTATCAAGATGAGACAACCCTTTTTACTAAAGAACCTTCTGACTAGCTGACTACTATAGGTCTCCCTGCTTTGACATATTACATTGCATTAGTAGGGCACATGGACAGGGTCATCCCAACGGGACAACTTCTTTGACTAAATTCGTTAATGTATAGATCATCTTAGTTTCCAGAAACAGAATACACCTAAAAGATTGCTTATTTTTTCATTTGTCTTTTCTCTTTTTTTCTGTATAAGACATATATCACAGCCTAGTTGTAATTCCACAGATACAGGTACGTTTATGAAAGCATGACATTGCAAGTAGCAAGCAATTTCACTAAAGCCATTACAGCTCCTTAGGATATATGAGTTGATTACAACTGTAAATAAGATACTAGGTGGCTTTTTGACCTCTAGATGTATTCTGTTCTCTTTTGCCCTGCAGCAGAATACTCAAATGTGTACAATATACACTTATGACCAAAAGCCCAGTCTAAAAGAAATAGGCATTGCTAGCATGTGAAAGGGTTAAACAGTGGACTCTATTATTATAGATAAAAAATTATTGGAGCCTAGGGCTGTAGCTTGATCACAGACAACTAAAGCGTGTTGCATCCTGTGTGCATTCCTGAGCTAAAAGCAAGCCTGTGCAACATAGGAAAAATTCCAACATCATTACATCCCCAGGAGATAGTGTGCAGCCACATAGCAAGCTTCAAGGTGGTGGCTGAGGTTCTCATCTTGTTGTTATTTCAGCAATACTACAGCGAAACTTTGGGAGTCTGAGGCTGAAAGGGCTACAGCTCCGCACACGATATACAGTAACTATGTCAATTGATTTAGGACTATATATATATATATTATATATATATATATATATATATATTAATATATATATATATATATATATATATATATATATATATATATATAGTTTATTTACACAACATAATATTTTTTAGACTATTATAGCATACCATACCACTGTGGTATTCTTTTACCAGGAGCATTGGTACGTACTACAGAGATTGACCTACAGTAAATATATGTATTAGGTCAAGCTTTAATGCTGTTGGTATAAAGTCTATAATAGTGGACAAAATAAAAAGTATATTGTGCTAAATAAATACACGACTGTATTTTTATATGGAATATGCATTCTATATTAGAATTCCAGTCTTAGTTGGCAGCCCTGTGCGCAATTGTAAAACACTGTGGAACAGCAGGAGCTTCAACACCCTGTCTGTTATATTAGGAAGCATGACTTGGCCTCCGAATAACTACACAAATTGCTAATATTATTTGACTTTACTCGAAAAATTCCTAAATATGTTCTCGCCAAAAAGCCCCTAATTCTACTGTATAAGTTATGAAGTGCTCAGAAGCCTGCCATAATGCTGCTGACATGATGGAAAACCAGCAAGACGGTACATTATATTAGCACCTTTCAACATGTGCCAAATTGACATATTGTACATGCAAATTTAGAACCTTGGGTCTATCTCTAAAATGTCAGGCCCTTCACAAAGCTTGTCTCATGCACGTTTCATAAGAAATAGTATAACCCTTTTGTTATATCCATCTGCTTAGATATGCTATGAAGAAAATTAGCTTAAATACATAAAATTACCAATATCCTTTGTAATTGTCATTAACTACTAATACTGCAGGACATCACATTATTTTTTTGAGAAATTAAGGCTCTAGAGATGCTCTGAATTTGCATATTTTTTCTTTCATGTTAGATTTGTTTTCACTTTTTTCACATTAAAGGGGTTTCCTTACTACAATAATAAGCATTTAATATGTATGGAAAGGTTAATGAAGACTATTGCTAAATACAGTTTTATGTTGATTTTGCTTTGGCCAGGAGAAAAATAAGATTTTATCCCCTCTTAGGGTATGTTCACACGGCTTAAATTGGGTGCACATTTCACTGCGTATCTGCACTTAATACGCAGCGAGATGTGTGCCACAATTACGGTAATCCATAGTTCTCATAGAGAACTATGGATTATGCCTTGTCCCTCCGCGCGTCCAATGCAATCGGATTGTACGTGTGGGGAGATAAGTGACATGTCGATTACTCGTGGCAATTATGCGCCGGGAGTAATGCCAGCAGTCCCCGTGCTTCGGGAGTACGTGCTGATCAGAGCGACTCCCAAATCATCAGGCATATTGCAGCGCGTACTGTACACGCCACACTTACACCTTAGGCTATGTTCACACGGCTTAAAATGGGACATATCTCGCCCTGTATTTCGCTCTGTACTGCGCTAAATGGCAAGGTATGTCCCAGGCATTACGGTAATCCACAGTTCTCATAGAGAACTATGGATTACGTCTCCTCTCCCTGCTCGCACAATACGGCGAGCGGTGAGATAAGTGACATGTCAATTATTCACGGTGTATATGCGCCGAGAATAATTAATGTCTACGGGGCCAGCGGGCTGCCAGTCCCCCCGCCCCCATACACACGGCGTAATTGCATGGCGAAATACGTCCCCGCAATTACACTATGTGAACATAGCCTAAGAGCACACAAGTTTTTCTCTTTACTGACCATCTCTCAATGCAAAGAATGATGTTATCCCTTAATTGGTTAAGCGTCTCCACCCACGTTGGTCCATACAGGTTTCCTCCTAATAAAACGTTTAATATATATATTTAAAAAAGGTAAGATGCTCATCATTATTAGATGAACACATCCAATTAGTCCATAGTGTCATGGGTTGTCCCGCAGCTGGCGGTCGGGCTGTGGGCACACCCGTCTCCCATCCGTCCGTCCCCCCCGCTCCGGGAACGAATGGCGCCGCAGTCCTTATGTTGGGCCGCAGGCGCACTCGCTTCCCCGAGGGCCAGGATTTACCTGGCCACGCTCCTGTCTCCGTGCGGCTCTCTGCCAGCTGCCATGCACGCGAGCGCCCCCTAGCGCATGTGCGTGGCAGCTCTTTGAAATTTAAAGGGCCAGCACACCAGTAATAGGTTAATTGCTGGCCGCTGGTCCAATATAAGGTTACCGGACCTTACCGCCTGTTCACGACTTCGCCTACGCCTGAAGATTCTGTACCACGCTCACCCTTGGCTGCCACTGCAAGCAAGTCACATCAGTGGAAGCGACCTGGTAGACTCCCGCCGCAGCAAGTCCATCCCGCTTTGCGGCAGGCTCTGGTGAAAACCGGGACCTACTTCGACTCTGCTCCCCGGTGTGGCTTATACCATCGCTTGTGGTAGTCCAGCGGATCCACTACCGCTGACTTTTACAGTAAGATCTGGCCATGGATCCCGCCAAGGTGCCTCTGCCTAGTATTGCAGACCTCACGTCTGTCATTGCCCAGCAGGCGCAGCAGATTTTACAACAGGCACAGCAGTTGAATCAGCTGTCCGACATGACACGACAGCTCCTCACGTCTCAGCAGCAGCCGCCGTCTCCGTCTGTGGTTCCTTCTACGCTCCCCGTTCTGTTGGCTACGGTTAGCTCCAAGCTTCGACTTCCTCTACCATCTAAGTTTGATGGGGACCCGAAGCTTTGCAGGGGTTTCATCACCGAATGCTCCATGCACGTCGAGCTGATGGCCGATCAGTTTCCCACAGAAAGGGCAAAAGTGGCATTCGTGGTTAGCCTACTTTGCAGGAAGGCCCTGGCTTGGGCAACACCCCTCTGGGATAGAAGCGACCCAGTGACTGCAGACCTACAGGCCTTCTTCCAGGAATTTTGTAGCATCTTCGAGGAACCAGCGCGTGCGTCTTCTGCCGAGACGGCGCTCCTGAATCTTTGCCAGGGTGACTCCTCCGTGGGAACCTATGCCATACAATTCTGTACTCTGGCCTCGGAGTTATCCTGGAATGATGCAGCCCTTTGTGCCACCTTTAAGAAGGGGTTATCCAGCAGGGTGAAGGATGCACTGGCTGCTAGAGACCTTCTGTCCTCTCTGAGCGAGCTCCTCCACCTGGCCACTCGCATAGCTGTTCACTTCGCTGAGAGGCAAGAGGAGCTCCACCAGGAATGAGACGTAATACGTCCCCGCCGACTGCCTCGACTGGCCCCCGCGGCCGGGAAACGCTCGCACCTAGGTCCCGTAGTAGAGGCATCCCCAGGTGCTAATTCTCCCGCTACACGTTTGACTATGCCGGTACGAGTCACTACGGACGCTGGTATCTCTTTTCAGACCCCTGCCTTCCTGGATTCTGGGTCTGCCGGGAACTTTATCCATGCCTCCCCGGTATCTCGATATCGTCTGCCTCTGGTCCAGCTGAAAAAACCCCTGGTGATTTCTTCAGTCAGTGGGGAACTTCTGAGCGACTCCATTCTGTACATCACCAGGCCGGTGTCCCTGCTGGTGGGGGCCCTGCACAAGATTGCCTTCCACGTGCTATCGAGGTCTTCGTCGACGATCCTCTTGGGGCTCCCATGGCTTCACTGGCTAGGTCTTGCGTTGGGGACCGGTTTGGCAGAATCACTTCCTGATCGCACCCCGCCCGCTGCGTGCCATCCCTCCGCAGTCCTCTCCCAAACCTCTGCCAGGCCTTCCAGCAGAATACCAGGACTTTGCTGATGTGTTTTCAGAAAAGGAGGCTGAGATGCTGCCGCCCCATCGGCCCTATGACTGTCCTATTGACCTTCTCCCCGGGACCAGTCCTCCTCGTGGGATGGTCTATCCGTTATCCGTACCCGAGACTCAGGCCATGTCGGCCTACATAAAAGAAAATTTGCAGAAGGGCTTTATTCGCAAGTCCTCCTCCCCAGCTGGAGTCGGTTTCTTCTTTGTGGAGAAAAAGAATGGTTCTCTACGCCCCTGCATCGATTACCGAGGCCTTAATAAAATCACCGTGAAGAATTTCTATCCGTTACCTCTAATTTCGGAATTCTTCGACCGGCTCTGAGGGGCCAAGGTCTTTTCGAAACTGGACCTGCGAGGAGCCTATAACCTCGTCAGAATCCAAAAAGGCGATGAGTGGAAGACGGCCTTTAACACACGTGATGGGCACTTTGAATACTTGGTGATGCCTTTTGGACTATGCAACGCCCCAGCCGTCTTTCAGGAACTTGTTAATGACATCTTTAGAGGCCTCCTCTGCTCCTGTATCATCGTCTACTTGGACGACATCCTGATTTTCTCTCCTGATCTTCCGTCCCATCGGTTGCAGGTACACCAGGTACTGAGTCGCCTACACAGCAACCGGCTACACGCCAAGTTGGAGAAATGTCTTTTGCATCGGACGAGCCTTCCATTCCTGGTTTATATCGTTTCAGATAAGGGGCTTCAGATGGATCCAGCAAAGTTATCGGCCATTCTGCAGTGGCCGCGACCTGTCGGGGTTTCAGGCCATACAGCGCTTCTTGGGGTTCGCGAATTACTATCGCTAATTTATTCCCCATTTCTCTACATTGGTGGCACTGATCGTAGCCCTCACGAAGAAGAACGCCAACCCGAAACTCTAGTCACAAGCAGCCGAAAAGGCCTTTTCAGAGCTCAAGTCGGCTTTTGCCTCTGCACACATCCTGTCTCGTCCGGATCCAGACAAACCTTTCACCTTGGAGGTGGATGCTTCTTCCGTGGGGGCAGGAGCGGTTCTCATGCAAAGAGGGGCCAAGGGCAGAACTCTCACATGGGAGTTACGGCCGAGAAGAATTACGCCATCGGGGACCGGGAATTGTTAGCCATCAAACTGGCTCTGGAGGAATGGCGCCACCTCCTGGAAGGAGCTCGCCATCCAATTGATGTTTACACAGATCACAAGAACCTCCTGTACTTCCAGTCGGCTCCGCGCCTTAATCCTCGCCAGGCCAGGTGGTCGCTATTTTTCTCGCGTTTTGATTTCCGGATTCACTTCTGCCCGGCAGAAAAAAACATTAAGGCCGACGCCCTCTCCCATGCCTCCGACACCATCGGGGAAGATCCCGGTCCTCAGCATATTATACACCCAGAACGTTTGGTCCATGTTGCTCCGGTGGACCTCCAGCGGATCCCTCAGGGGAAGACTTATGTGCGTCCGGCTCTCCGGAGGAGGATTCTCAAATGGGGACATTGCTCCCTGGTGGCCAGGCATCCTGGCGCGCGGAATACGTATCAGCTGATCTCCCGCTTATATTTACTCATTGATTGGGAAGTATTCGGGCCGGAGGATAACACCTTCTGAAGAAATGTCTTTTTTCAAAAAAGAAGGGTAGGCCTAAGGAGGGGAGGGGGGGTACTGTCACGGGTGGTCCCGCAGCCGTGGGTTGGGCTGAGGTCACACACGTGTCCCATCTGCCCCCCCCTCCCGCTCCGGGAGCGAATGGCGCCACGGTCCGCATGTCGGGCCGCGGATGACTCGCTTCCCCGAGGGCCAGGACTCCTATCTCCGTGCGGCTCTCTGCAGGCTGCTGTGCGCACGAGCGCCCCCTAGCGTGCGTGCGCGGCAGCTCTTTGAAATTTAAAGGGCCAGCGCGCCAATAATTGGTTAATTGCTTGCCGCTGGTCCTATATAAGGTTAAACCAACAGGAAAGACAAATTCTGAATCACTAATGGAATATAGACATTAAAGCTACAAAAGAGAAAATCTTCCAATCTAAACCCTAACTTTTAATAAATAACACTTAATACTATATATCAAAATATCCGGGAAGAAAACTGTACCTAATTATTCTATAAAAAAACACACAAATAAAGATCTAATGGGAGAAATCTATCTCATCCTGAACTCGCCCTATGGGGTGCCCTGTACGGGATGATCGCCCTGAAAAAGGACGGTCCCACGAGCATAAACTCCTCAACTAATTATCCCTCACTTTCAAAATAACTGCTCCAAATGACCTTAAGGAACAACAAGGAAGGATAACGCACTCAAAACTGCTCCCAACAACCTTAAGGAGCAACAGAAGAAGGTATATTCAAACCTTCCTGGTATCAATTGTGGAGTTTCACCTCAGATCACAAAAGGCCAACACATGCTTCATATAATGTTTGCTGATCAAATAAAAAAACAGCAATATGTTAAAGCCTTTCTTACTATTTACCCAGACGTGTTTCCCTCTGTATTAACAGAGTTCCTCAGTGGGTGAAAAGGTATCCATGAGGCCAACGGCTAGTGTGCCCTTCCAGAGAGAAATGTCTCCCATCAATGACGATGAATAGAGAGGAGTAGCTAGATCTTTGGGCCGTCAAAACATTTGTGTGACGTTTCGAAGAATGAACTTCTTTGTCAAGCATGCGCAGTTAGATGTGTAATACCCTTATACACATTTCCTCTCACACCATAGCAGTAAATGTACTTCATAAAAACACTTTCATATTTAAATTTTCATTGAGTTATTTTGAGGCTAATGTATCTAAATTAACTTTCCAATAAGCCTCTCTTTTTAGTAAATTAGTTTTGATCTGAGTAGTAATTATAGCATCCACTTCCTTAAGAATACACCATTTAAGCTCAGATACTCTATGCTGAGCATCAAAAAAAAGTCGAGCCACGGTATTTTCTCCAAAAGTAATTTTGTCCTATTTATCACTTTCTTGATTTTGTACTAACGCAGCTGTCTATCGTATGGCTGATCTGTGCTCATGTAATCGTGTTTTTACCAGCCTGCTAGTCTGTCTTGCATATGGTTTACCACATGGACATTTCATTAACTATATGACTCCCATACTGCTTCAAGTATGGAATCCTCGTATTGTTATGGGAAAAGCTTGAAACAGATGGTTAATAGAGGAGCTTTTAATAATCGAGTTACAGTTTTGATAGTTGATGCACTGAAACGTGCCCCTTCTGTTTGTCTGTAGTTTACTCTGCCTAGATTTTTCTTTTTCTTTCAAATCAAATAAAATGAATTTCTGTCCTAATGTTTGACATTTTCTGTATATAAACATGATGTGCTCTTTCAAAAGTAAGTACAAGATGCATTAGAACAAAATAAAAAAAGTAATAAATCGGACAAAAATACTATTGGAGAAAATACATTATTTTGATGATCAAAAAAGAGTAACAGAGCTTAAATGGTGTATTCTTGAGGAAGTGTATGCTAAAACAACTACTCGGATCAAAATTAATTTACTAAAATGAGAGGCTTATTGGATAGTTAGTTTAGATACATTAGCCCCTAAAGGACTCAATGAAAATTCAAATAGGAAAGTGTTTTTAAGAATTACTTTTACCGCTATGGTGTGAGCAGAAATGTATGTAAGGGTATTACTCATCTAACTGTGCATGCTTGACAAAGAAGTTCCTTCTTCTAAATGTCACACGGAAGTGTGGATGGCCCAAAGGTGTAGCTAATCGGACATGTTCATCTGGCTAATGTATGCATATGAGAGTTAGGCTATGTCTACACTGCAGAGGACAAAAAACGACCTGAAAACGAATTACTAAAAACGTTCATGAAACTGAGTTTTCTGTCCATTGCCTGTCAAAAGCAGCTGAAAAAAAAGTCCGTTATTTGGCGCGTTTTTTGTTTTTTGGAGTGTTTTTTGAAGCGTCTTTTCTCTGCTTTTTTATGTTTGCACAAATTAAGCCATTGGATGTAAACTACACCCTACAGGTGGAGTTAAACATGTTAAGTAGTCATTTTTTTTTAGAAACACTGTAGCCATTGTGATCACATTGTCCTTTGTGTGCTGCTGCTGCTGCTACTGCTTTATTTTAAAATTTTTCACCAATGTCTTGCACCAAAATCCACAAAAATCCACATTATCTTTGCATACAGCAAAGTATTAGCATCAAAATCTGTAGAGAAAAGGATTTTAGCGCCAAAATCCCAAAAAACGCATTATTGCGGCAAATTCCATAAAAATAAATATTTTTAGTGTCAAAAGCGAGATCACTTTATTAGCGCCAAAATTTTTAAAGATATTCATCTTAGCGCCCAAATCCGTAAAAAAACTGATTCTGGTGCCGAAAGCCGTAAAAAATGTATTTTTTTGCGTCAAAAGCTAGATCACTTTATTAGTGCCAAAATCTGTAAAGATACGGATTTTAGCCCCAAAAGCCATAAAAAAAACGAATTCTGGTGCCGAAATCTGTAAAAAACTTGTTTTTTGGCGTCAGAAGCGAGATAACATTATTAGCGCCAAAATCTGTAAAAAAAAATTATTTTAGTGCCAAAAAACGTAAAATAACGGATTCTTGCGCCAAAATCCGTAAAAAAAAAACGTACTTTTGGCGTCAGAGGCGAGATAACGTTATTGGTGCCAAAATCTGAAAAAAAAATTATTTTTGTGCCAAAATCCGTAAAAAAAACGTATTTTTGGCGTCAGAGGTGAGATAACGTTATTAAACGCCAAAATCTGTAAAAAAATTTTTTTGTGAAAAAAACGAAAAAAAGTATTT